>OMLP01011270.1:27104-48090 GCA_900302685.1 Spondyliosoma cantharus | reverse complement strand
CCCCCCCCGTCATGCAGATACAATCAATAGCTGACTGTCTGGAGCGGGAACTCCCCAAAACATGGCGGATTAAGCGATGAGAGGGCTGGCCAAACGTGAGCAGGAGCCAAGGCAGTATTCAAGGCTGCGAGTTGCCAATTTAACAACAGGAAATACAGTAATCTATTACAGTCAGGCAATCAGACATAAGGCTCAGTGCATTGAAGCAGTCAATCATGTTCATTTGACTTAACACAAGCAAAGCACCACCACTAAAAAGTTCATATGGTTCGGTTTCAAACTACCCACACACGTGCCAAAGAGCAGTGTGTTTGTCACGTCCCCCTCTGATGAATCTTATGAAGTCCTTTTCTCGTGATAAATTATATTCTCTCAGTACATTCTTGAGATATTAAATCTCAGCCAAATCACCCAGTTATTACAAGAAAATACACGTTTTAATCAAGGGGAAATGCAATAATTAACTGGTGATCTCGAAGCAAGGGCGTTTAAAAAAAAAAAAAAAAAAAATTGCACCCAAGGCCATTGTCTTGCTTCTGTGGTTTCAAAACCTTTACAGTGTTTGTTATTAAAAAGCAGTTTTTTTTAAAAAAGGACATTTAGCAGAGTTTTCTGTATATATCATATGTGTTCTAGAACAAACTGGGCTTTCCATTATCTTGCATCTTTGCGGAGAGTAATTACTTCGTTCATTTTCCTATCTGCTTCTGTAGAGGGGGGTGATGTGCGACAAAAATGGCTTTCCTCGACACAATAGCTCCATTTAAGGAACATTTCCTTGGCATTTATGGAATGCTTTCAAAAGCTCCTGCGGTTACATTCAAACCACATTTCCCTCCTATATCATACAGACATGAGGGCTCGTACGTTCTATTGTGACCCGTGTGAATTGCTCAGCAGGGGAGCGAGATCTGAATTTAAAAGACATTTCCCGGATTGGCGCATTCAGCGCATTGACCTCCTTCCATGACCACTTTTGCGAGGAACGAACACACACACACACACACACACACACACGCACAGTCATCTGAGATTCGGAAAGCGACAGTAATGGTAGGGCATAAACATTACTGTAAACTGTTTAATATCATGGCTGGACTGTCACCCAGCAGTGCTGGACCTCGAATGAGACTTGCCCCGTACAGTAACATTGGCTGAAACAGAGTTTTATCAATCTGATACTTAAACCAAAGATCAAGCAACTTTCAGACAGGGCTTTGATTATATGTGTTGAAGCTGTAAGTTGTAAAGACTGGACAAAGGTTTCTTTCCAGACATACTCATAACAAAACAAATAAATAGGTTAATTGCCAGCGACTTCCAAAATGACATATATGACCGCTCCCAAAACATAAGAAGAAGAAGGAACTTTATTTGTCCGTGATTTTCACATTCAACATGCAAACACATCTGAAACTTGTCCTCTGCATTTAACCCATCACTAGCCGCACTTTGTAAGTACACACACACATACACACTGCAAACTAGGAGCAGCGGGCTGCCACGTCAGGCGCCCGGGGGGCACATGGGGGGTTTCGGTGCCTTGCTCAAGGGCACCTTGGCAGTAACCCAGGAAGTGAACTGGCACCTCTTCAGCTACCAGTCCACTCCCATATTGTGGTCTGTAGCTGGACTTTAACTGGCCAACCTCCGGTCCCCAAACCAAGTCTCTACCGACTGAGCTACTGCCGCCCCATCATGACCAAGAAAAGCAAGCAAGAAAACTACTGGGTTAGGTTTAGGCACGAAAGCTAGTTGGTTAGATTAAGTCAAAAACATTGTATTTTTACATTAACATTTAGGCCGTTTAGCAGACGCTGTTGTCCACAGAGACCTACAGTAATTCATACATACATACATTCATACATTGGCTGCCGTGCAAGGTGCCGACCAGCACATCAGGAACAGTTTGGGGTTCAGTATCTTGCCCAATGTCACTTGGGCAACCTCAGTTGCAAATGTACCTAAATCAAGTATATGCTGTGTTTATGATGTTAGTAACTTGAACGATCATTGACATCTGGTTAGGGATAGGTAGCAACAGCTGCCTCCTGAGGTAAAGTCCTGTGCTTGTTTAACCCAAGCTTCCATCCCCAACCTCTTCCCAATCCGGACTTGGCGCTCTGTAAACTACTTCTCCTCACTTTCTCCTATGTATGCATGGGTTAGGGTTAGGGGGTTGGGGTATAGGAGAAAGTGAGGAGAAGCAGAAACCTAACCAAGTAGTTTTTGTGGCTAAACCAAACTGTCATCGTTTTAACTGTTTGTCCACTAACTTGACCACTGAGCCCTACACATGCAAAACTGCTGGTAGTTTTTCATGTGATGGGTAAGTGGAGCGCCATAGTCTGAAGCTTCAGGCCGTTGACCAAGCTGCCGCGTTTAATGAGCTGGAAGTGAGAACGTGTTGTCATAACATAAGTTGTTATTAGGATGTGTTGTGCAACTATGACTGCCTCTTTGTCTCTGCAGGATTCCACAGATAATTAATCATATGTTATTATTTCCGTGGGATGAGATAGCTATTTGGAGTGAAAAGACAGGCGACATACAAAAACGCGGTGCCTCCATATAACAGTGTCACACTGATTTCACATTTCAGACACAGCTAACGAGTGTACGGACAACAGCTTGAAGGGCACCGCTGATTTGTATGCAAGACTTGCCCACATACTGGTCCAAAAAATAACACAAAAGGTGATAACAGGGAAACAAAACTGACATTAAACTGACATCGTTTTAAATCGAACAAATTAGCTTTTTGGGTAATTCAACAGTGCAGGAACATAAAAGGGCAAATGATAATAGGAAGTCAATAATCCATTTTTGAAATGTTTTGCCTCATCCTCGACTCAGCAAGATGGTATTTTGCTAAACCGTAATGGGGCAATACATCACTGATTCCAACCATTTTTACAAAAACAAAAAAGCACAAGCACAAGCACAAGCCCTGGAAATACATTGAGTAAAGGAGAAAGAAATGGTGCTGCCACGTGTAATTTCAGAGATAAATTTAACCCAGGAATTCCCGGGATAATTTTGTCCGGGGAATTACTCATGGTTCACACACACACACACACCGACTCACACACAAACGGATAAATAAACACAACAAATCTCATTCCATCTGCAATCCCAACTGTGCACGAGCAATAACCGTCAATGTTCGTAATGCATCCACAGAATCTTTCCAATTTGCATAGCACAGAGGCATCGGCTTTCCGACCCGACGCTAAAATGATCAGCGTACGCTCACATTATCAGCCAGTACATTCATTAGTGATTGTTTCCACATGGCTTTCAATCACGCCACTGTCAGTCTTCTCAGAGAATATGCTGCCTTCTACTGCATGTGGAAAATAACCAGCAAAAATAGAGCCCCAAACAATAACCGTCAATTGGATCCCAAATTCAGAGGCCTACATCTTTGAGGGTTTGGACTTACGAAACCAGTGCCTCGGGAGGCACAAAGGGCTGCAGGCAGTTTTTGAATCCGCATAGATGAAGGGGCTTGCGCTACATAAATTTTGTCATCTGCCCAGTTCCACTAGGGTCTGTGTGGTCCGTCCGCCCCTTAAAACCTGCAACCCCATGCAGAGATAACAAAATCAAAAGTCGCCAAACATGCCAGCGACCATGCGCAGTGATTTGAGTGTATGCATGTTAATATGTGCCAATTAGCACAAAATACACAGTACAGCTGAGGGTAATGGCAACAGCCAGTTGGATCACAAGCCACAATTTATGGGGCAATTTGGATTCAAGCAATCCCTAAAGCTGTTTCAATCCATCTAATTTCATAGTGACATTTCAAAACGAGATTTGTCAACTCCTGCTGTCATTAGAAGTAATATAATTTGAACACCGTGAACCATTTCTGACTGCACCATCAAACTATTGACCACCTGGTTATGGATCGTTAAATATTGAGGGCTAAAAAGGAATCGTTATTTGCGTCCTTCAAAGTCGGGCCAAAAAAGATGACATTTCCATTAAATTTCTCAGAGTGTTGAAAGCTAAAGCAATGTCAAGCCATTGTTATGCATTTAGTCTGGAAATAAAATCTTCAAGAGGTAGTCCATAAATTGGAACGAAGCTTGACACCAATTGTGATATACTCTCAAAAGGTGATAAACAGAATAAAGTACCATACTGTTGTTGGGAATATCTACTGCCCAAGTGTTCTAATAACACTGTTGCATGGTTGATACAATTATTGATCACCATCACCTTTTATGGTTCTTCCCTCTGAAGCAAACCCTGTCCACCGACTGCCATTTGGACACTTTTTTGCCGTTATGGTGAATGAACTACCCGCAACTGTTATATATTTCACCTACCAAGGCCAAAAGACTGGATCTCACGCGGAAACAGCTGTACTCAGCATAACCACTCTCTGGAAAATAACAGAAATAAAACACTCGCAGTGGGAGTACAGGATGTGACTTGATCAGCGACCCGGAAGAAGTTGTTTATCTTTAGAAACAACATCGCCTCATAAACATCAGCCATTATTCCCTATATTTTGGTCCAATGACAGCTCCAATTCTGGGGCTCAGGCAATCACAGCAAGGCCCTGTTCCAACCAAACCAGGCACTGCAGGAACACCAGTCCTGCGCTCAATCCATTAAAGGAAGGGGCGTCGAAAAAAGAAATGCAGCCGGCTGCAGGCGAAAAAAAGTTGACACGGAATCAGCTTTGGTGAACACATCCAATGCCATGTCGTGGTGGTCAATAACAGTGACGTGGGTGCAGTGAATGACCAAAAACAAAAAGCAACTGTGACGTTATGTTTCACTTGTATTCATTCATTTTGGTCTTGTGCAGTTGTATAAAACCCATCACTGACACCATGTTATGTTCCTATGTGCTGATGTTGGCGAGCAATTACTCGGGGACCGGCAGGCTAGTAGCAGAACACAGCAGCTTCCCCACGGCACTCTGAGGCGCATTTAGAATTCACGACATTACGTCACACAAATTGGCCACGGAATGACCCGCACTCCAACCCTGATGCGCGACCCTGCGGCTTCTGTCTAAGTGAGCCCTGAGGTTGAGATGGCTTCAAGTATTCAAGTCTCAACATCGACTTCAGTGGAAGTTTTTTGGGGCTGCCCGTTTTTCTTTTAAATTAATCACCCCCTGGAAGCTGTCTGACACACACACGCACACACACACACACACTTTATAAATTATCCATGAGATTTAGTTGTCACCTTGTGGCACTAATGGGGAAGCATGTTCAAACAGATGTTCCAGATATTTTTACAGGGAGTAAAAAAAAAAAAAAAAAACGGCAGCAGAAATGTACTTATCTCGCCGTCTGCAAAGGAAAAAGGATTACCAAAATTTCACCACAGTGTAGGTGGGAAGAAAAGCAACTATTTACCACAAAGATTAAACATTTTCGAAATGCAGCGTTGATGTACCCCCGACATATTCTTGAAGTTAAGCTGGGGAACGGCGGAAAGATTAGACGGGAGAGTAAATGTTCAGAAATGAAATTCAAAGAAAAAGTCAGAGATGAGGACAAGATTGCATTTTGATTGAACAGTTTTGATTGCGCCAGAGTCTATTAAGATAATGACAAAATATGAAAGAGGGCATACTTTTTTTGCCCAGGGATAATTTGGTGTGTGTCTAATTTGTACAGTTACGCCGCCGAAGTTCAAATAAGCCATTACCACTGTCAGAAGTAGAACAGAATGGTTGCAAAGAAACCACATGTAGCGGATAGAAAATCATCTTGTAACATTCGAGTAGACCTTTGAGGACCCTTATCTCATTATATTCATCCATTTTACATCTCCCAAGCATCTAAAATTACCTCTTGCTTGCCAACACTTCCAGAAGGAGAATACTAAGCATCGCGAAAAGCCACTTTGCTCATGGCAAACCTTCAGGGAACAAAAAACGCACTGAGGAAGTTTACCATAAAAAAAGCACAGAGGAGGTTCAGACAAGAAGGGCCGTAGGAAACAGATTGCGTAATCTCACCTTGATGTAAAAACCTGAACAAAGACGATACGGGGGGGGTAATGCTGCTTTCAGGGTCCATGTTGCAGCTGACTGTAAAAAAACACCGGCTCATTGTATTACAGTCGCCGCTGTGCAGTTGTCATGGAAGCAGTTTTAGAGTTTTAGAGTCAAGTCATGCGTGTTTCCAACAACAGGTTGTTTTTACACAAAGAATGCGGTGCAGATGAATGTGCATATGATTTTTATTTGTTGACAACATTGGTTTACTACTTATTACATATGATATTCATGTCTAGATAATCTCAATTTGTGCATATTTCTACGGGTTGAAGGTGTCTAATCATGTTTTATTCCAGACAGATTTTTGGTTGTCACGACAGACTGACTGGTGAAGTGTTGACTTTCATAATATTGGATGCAGCAAAAGGCGGTTATTTGCACAGTTGCAGTGACATTGCTCAGACAGACTAATGCTGTTTAATAATAATAAAAAAAAAAAAAAAACTGCCTGCAGAGTCTTCATAGTGGAAAATCACAATGGAGACTTTTTCTAATCAGTTCCATTTCATTTCCCGCTGCTTGTCCTTGAATGAGCACGTCAGAAAAAAAAAAGCCTGTCCGCAGCAGCAAATGCAGTGCTGCCGATCCCTCCGCTGTCGGGTGTTCTGTAATTAGTCCCTTTTTGGGCAACCGCTAACTGGAAGGGAAATGTACCTTACTACATGAACCTACGGAGATGAGAGAGGACAAACAAGAGGAGGAACCAGTAGTCTGGTGAGTGCAGAGTTTAGTCAGAGGCTTAACTGAATCCACCACAACACAGCAGCGTCTTGCCAACATCGACCAAATGCTGACGTCTCGCCGACACCTTCCCATTGAGCAAATGCTCCCCATACTATGTCTTTCCTATGTATCTTCTATTCATTGGGCCAAGATCTGCAGGGTGCTATGCGCTGGTTGGGTTGTAGCTTATGGCTCGTGCGCAGCAGCGTATAAGTCGCACAAATAACACCAATTACTACAAATGATTGTGCCGTAAAAACTCACGCATTTCAACGCAAGGTGAACATTCGCTTTGCCTTCTGTGTGAATAATATAAAGGTTTGGACTTCTGACATGTCCATTCACTTCACCAGAACTGTCGTTTTCCATGGTAACAGGATGCTAATCCTCCATTCTTAGAGCAGTTGGTATGGCGAATCATTCATTCATTCATGGAGATCGACGTTAGCGACTTCATCAAGTGAACGATACCAACGATGGTGTGATCGCTTAGCCCACTTAGCTACCACTTCTAAAGCTTCGACAGTGCTGCCAGCGAGTCAGTTATTATGATACTCTGACACTTAAACAAGTTCCGTTGAGAACTGGATGTATCGGCAATAATAATTCAGAAACAAATAAACTGGAAATCTTCAGTGGCGCAAAGCTAAACAATATTACGTTTGTTTTATTATTCTGAAGATGGACTTTTACATGAAAGCTTTAGAGCCACAGTTGTTGGTGGTGTAGTAAACATCTCATTATTCCTGCAGTTGTTCTAGCCCCCTCAGCTAACACTTCTAAAGCTTCGACAGTGCTGCCAGTGAGTCAGTTATTAGGATACTCTGATACTTCCGCTCAGCACTGGACGTATCTGCAATATTAATTTCTCTATACACAATGTCAGGAATGTGTCGTGTTTTGTGTTCCATATGACAGTCTTTCAGTCCATCAGTGCATTTTTTAGCTATGGCAACTGAGTGTATTGTCGGACAAAGTCTATTCTAGTTCCAGACCGAAACCCAAAGCAGCATAGAGCAAGTTATCTCTAAATCTTGCACCTCATTCAGCTGACACCTCCTTAAATTTTGATTTATTAGCTACTGATTTTACAGCGTCTTTGCTGATTTTTTTTTTTTTTCAAACGAGACACATTACTCAGGAAGAAAACCCTGCCCAGTATCTTTGGATCATACTGATTGATTTATTAACAAATAAACTTGAAATCTTCAGTGGTGCAAAGCTAAACAAAATTAAGTTTTTTTATTATTCCGACGATGGACTTTTACATGAAAGATTTAGAGCCACAGTTCTTGGCGTTGCGATAAACATCTCATTATTCCTGCAGTTGTTCTGGAAATAGTTGCCCCGTTGAGAAATAATAATCATAATTTGCCTCTAACATTTACACAAGGGTAATCCACGGAAAGAGCAACTCCTCCAAACAACCAGAAATGGCTTCCGGCACCCCTACATTCATTGCCTGATGCTAATCCAGTCGGTGTTAAAGGCACGTGTGGATAATGAACCATATCAACCAGTGAGGGACCAGTTGCTCCGGCCCAGTCATTGCCACTGCTACTACCACCAATCTGCAGCCGTGCAAAGAGGATATGGACATTGTTGCTGTCAGCGCGGAGCCAGAGACATGAAGCGACGGGGAGAGACACAGTTTCCAGACATCTATTGTTCTCACTCACACAGCGCGGCCAACACAGGTAGGGGAACGGCGAGGCCTGAATGTGCTAACCGGCAAAGCCTTGGAGGGCACTCTGAGAGGGAGGGCGTGCTCGTGCCAAGAGCCACTCGCTTTGTCTCCTTCACTCGAGTGAGGAGCGAGCCTTAAATACAACACAATCACACCTGTGAGCCTTTTTTTTTTTTTTTTTCCCAAATCTCTGGCAGCTTAAGGCCTCTCTAGAAATCAGAGCTGAAACAACCAGGATTTCTTCTGGTAAAAAAGCGCGGCGTCTCTGCTGACAGCTGATAGGCGGCGGTTTGGAATGGATGACTTGAGCAATTAAACGCATTTCTTTTCCGAATGAATGTGGTCTGCTCGGAAGGGAGAATTTACTCATCGTTACAGTCGACTCACCTTCACGGTCAGCTGTGTTTATCCAAAAGGGAAATGTGGGAAATCTTTGTTTTGCTTACTTGTCTGAATTGTTTCTAAAATATCCAGCAATGTGTGACCGCCGCGAGCTACAATGACTCAGCTTTGCACCCAAATGTTAAGCTTTTTCCTGAAAAGCGCAAAAAAAGGCAGTGTGTCACTTATTCTACATTACTTGTTCCTTTAAATGTTAAAATCAAGCAGTTAGCATCTGTTTGTTAGCAACTGACAACTATTTGTTACCAGTACTTTTTTTTTTTAATATGTACAGACATTCTGACAATGTGGAAAATATATTATTTATGTGTCAGAAATATACATAAAGAAACTTTAATGACCCATTTTGGTGATTATAGAAAGTGACATGAATCAAATTTTCTTTGCAGCATGGCCTCTTAAGTTCTGAGTTCCTCTGAGTGATTCTGATTGAAAACAGCTGATGACTTTTCTCGGTCTAATTCGATAGGACATATTTGATACATCCATTAGACTCAGCCACAAACACTCCGATGGGAAAGACTAAGGAGCTCAGCATCGATCTGAAAGAACGCACTATTGATTTGAAGTCAGGGAAGTCACTTGGGGTCATTTCAAAGCAGTTACAGGTCCCACGATCCACTGTGCAAATAACTGTTTGTACGTGTAAAGTGCATGGCACAGTTTTGTCAATGCCCCGATCAGGAAATAAATGCAAACTGTCGTTTGCTGCTAGGAGAAAACTGGTCAGGATGGTGAAGGGTCAACCAAAAACCACGTCTGCGATGAACTAGAAGTTCAGCTGGAAGTATGTTTTACAGCGACGTGAGCTGAGAGGCTGCCTTGCAAGAAAGAAGCTCCACCTTAAAGACCCTGAATGAAGTTTGCTGCTGATCACATGGACAAAGAAAAAAAAGCTCCTGGGCGAAACCTCTGTGGTCAGATGAAACAGTTGTTTGAGCACAGTGAGCAGCAATATGTTTGGAAGAGAGAAGGGGAGGCCTCTCACCCCAAGAACACCATATCTACTGTCAAGCATGGTGGTACTATTATGCTTTGGGTGAAGTAAATGGAATAATCAACCAGAAGATTGGGTCGTTCCAATGATCCCAAAAACACATCAAAAGTGCTAAAGGAATGGCTAAATCAGGCTAGAAAGGAAGTTTTCCGAATGGTCTACCTGAAGTCCTGACTTGAACCCCATCGAGAACATGCAGACTGTGCCAAAGAAGCTTGCGGATGCCTATCAAAAGCACAGAACCGAGGTAAAAACGGCGAAGGGACATTTAACCAAATATAAGATTTCCTGTATGTATATTTTCGAGCCAGCGGACGTGGTCACATTTTCAGAAGACCGCAATCGAAGCATTTGTAGCACAAGCCAGCTCGAGCGAATGTCGTGCCGTCGTGCACTCACTCCGTAGCTGGAGGCAGTTGAAAGTTTGAGAAAGCAGTCAGCAGTCAAACTCACTGCAGCATGGTTTCCAGTTGGCTTACCTGTTAGCTCCCAGCAGGTACGTCTTTATGGTCCCCACTGAAGCAGACTTTATTAGTCTGGCCAGCAGTCTTGAAGGTGGTGATAAACCTGCGGGTTTACGTCCTCCCCTCTCACTGTTGAGGCCGACTTAAAGGCTGCTGACTCGGTGGCCTCTTGCATTTTCCAGGTCAGAGTGTTCTGTCTTGTATCTAGAAAAAAAAAATAAAAAAAATCAGCTAAATTAACACAAAGTATGTCATCAGTATAGACATTCCATACATTCTCTCAAGCCACTGTCTCCAGGGTCTCTCTAAAAAGCAAACGCAGACAGGGATCTTTCCACCAATGATTGTGGCCAGAAAATAGGGTAAGGATTGTAATGGAAATCTAAAATAAGGCCTCAAAGTTTGTCACAATAGACCCACGGCCGTCTTCAGGCATAAGAGGATTGCGTTCCTGCTTCTTCATTTTGCTCAAGGCTAGCACTGCTCCACATGACTCTATAAGATTGCAGATCTTTAGGTTTCTACAGGTCAATTCATAATTAAAAATCGTCCTCTGGCATTCCCAAGAATGACGCTTGCCGGAGTGCTGTCGATGGCATTTTGATATCCGCGGGGCCAACCTTTGGCGACTACAACCCGGAGGGGGGTCTACATATGAACGGGAGAGAATGCCCCTTTGCAGCGGGAATGTCCTTTTCAAGTCTACCACTATTATACATGTGAAAAGACTTTCATCATGTTGGGATGACGTCTCGGTGATGAATATAGAAATCAAATGTCAACCAGTATCCAAGAATAACCATAAAGCTGCTAATTTACCATCCGGGGATTACTACACAGATTGCTAGAGACCTTTAAACGTGCTGTCAGAAACAATTAATCACTTGACAGTTTAGGCAGCAGCGAATGGCACTATGAGGAAGAGTTAATGGTAAATGTTAACTGTGCTCAGTGATCAGGTGTTGGAGGATGCCAGTGAGAGATAATATAAAAAAATCTTCCACCTGCAAGTATTATAATACATGTTGGCCCTCTCAATGGAGCGTTTCATGGCGTCCAAAAAGTTTGGATCCAGCAAATATGAAGCTGGCAGGAACGATCACAGTTTTTGACACATGGTGCAAAAGGATCAAATCCAACGTTGGTTTGGGGCCAGGCGTTATTAAATTGCCTTTTGACTGGTGTAAAATTTAATGGATAGGCATGAACTTGCGAGCTCTCATGCCATCGCAGTGTTGGTCATTATGTCTTTGAGGTAATTAAGTCATCGTGAAATAATGAATCATTGTCTCGGGGAAGATAAAAAATGTGATAGCCACATTAGATCTCATGGATTCATGGGACTAAGTGGGAGAATAAATCGCCAGTATGTGCAATTAGCTGCTTTTTTTTTTTTTTCCACCTGAATGAATTCCCTTTTAAAACTTTGGACATTTTAGTGGTGCAATGCAAAGGGGCGCAGATAGAGATCATGTTACCGCAAATGCATTAATACTTAAAAAAAAAAAAAAAAAACATGCATGCATGCTTCAAGTCCGTAACCAGTGCGTCTGTAATTCCGCACATGAGCCGCATGTACTCGAGACCTATTAAACCCTGTTCCACTCGGATGCTAGACCAAATTAGTCGAGGTCGCGAACTTCACTGCGAGTAACGTGCTACCATTTACTCGCTCGATTAGTATTCCGTTTGAATGTAGATGCAATAATCAGAAAGAGCAGGGGCATTAAAGGGCGAGAGCGAGGGAGAGACTCTCGCGTCGTGTGTGTGTGTGTGTGCGCAGAAAAAAAAAAAAAAAACTAGGAGACAGTGTTATAGAGGGGAGAGATAAATCTCAGCAGAAGCCCCTCTCCAATAATGCTCGCCCTCTCTCTCTCGCTGTTCTCTCGAAATAGAGCGACTCAATGAAATCCCACTGAGACATGGGATAAATCAATTTTCTAGCACTGTATCTAACACATCTTTGCTCTTTTCTGCCACAAGCCTTTTATTGCTTTTAAAGTTGTATTTAATTTGTCCAGCGTCTATGATGAGGATGAATTGGCCTCGTAATTAAAAGAAGGTGCGAACATTTTTTAATGGTATATAAATGAACTTTTTTTTTTGAGAAAGTAGAGTTACACAGAGAATGGCCCAATCCCAATACACCCTTACCGCTAACACTTTGTCCCACCCCTCCATTTTGTGCGTTTACAGTAGTGTGTCCTAATACTTTTCGGGATAGAGGGTGAAGCATTATGGCTGTGAGGGTTATGAAAATGTGTTTTTTTTTCCAATATATTATAGTCCTTTTCTCCATAACAAGAATCCATACTAGCTTGCTCACGTCTCAGCAGCTAACTAGCTCGTTAGCGAGCCAATGTAACATTGTTATTGCTGATTTGCACGCAACATTTTGACGCATTTCAACCTTGCATTTTCCCCCCCTTCTGATCAGATCGGATTGCATGCTGGGAATGTCCATTCGAGTTTGTCTACATGAATGCCATCACAGACAGCTGATGATGTGTGATGTTCTTGAAGGGTTGGTCGGACTTCACAGGGGCAGCTTTCAACCATCGGGGTAAAGAATAGGAAATTAAGCCAAAATGTCCCTACCTTCTTTTCCCCGTAGAAAATAACCACCATAATTGCACTACTTTCCTGTCCGCCCTCGCTCCGAGGCCACTCACAGACTGCGATACAACAGAGAAAATGTACAGGTAGGAAATTATCGCGAGGACGTGGTAAAAGCACAATCAGCCTTTCTGCGCCGTCAGATGTTATTTGGTTCTTATCATCAGAAGGCAGTACAGCAATTTTGTTTCCCAGGCTGTCGAACGTCTGAGATCTGCTGTGAATGGGTGAGTGGACCTGCCAAAGAGTCTTTTGTGCCCCGTCAGTTACAGTGGCTGAGGCTGCCCCAAAAGCACAACAGCCTGCCCAGAGCTTTTGATTAGCTCACCACATCCGGCCAGCAATTCACATTCTCGACAAAAGAGAACTATACAGGTCCTAATCCAACAGTCAGTCCAGGATAAACTTTTAAGAAAGGAATGTGTCATTAAAAATAAGAAAAAATCCCAACTGCTTTGGCGAGACATCTTAAGCCCTTCAGAAATTAATTTATAATTAAAAACCTGACTTGCCGAATGTTGATAATAGCAACCAGCAGGAGCTTCCATTTATGCGTGGGAGAAGTCCTTTTGAAGTCACCATGGCAGACAGTTGAGTTGTCCTTTGGATTTCAGGTTCGGGCTCCCTTGAACTCAGTCAATGCCTTTTTTTCTATTTTAAGAGGAGGGGGGGAAGTTTTTCAAAAGAGTTCAGTCAAAGTCAAGGGAACAAGCGAGAGTCTATCAAATGAAACAGCAAAACTGATCTTTATAGATCTGTTTCTCCAATCTGTCTCCATTCCATATCTGTAATTGCAACGTTATATTCATATCGCGGCTCTCTCCCTCGCGAGCCATCAACAGTCTCGTTTCACTTTTCGCCGGCAGTGAGTTCATTGCAAGAATGATTGTGCACTCTTTCCGATGACCTTATATCTCATTTTCCAACCTCTGCTTGCTCACCTGTAAAACAATCCGCGGATACCGAGGCCAAGACCTTAAAAATAACATTGGAGGAGGTATTGAATGAACATTTGCCTCCTTATATGGCGCATTGTTCGGTTAACCTTTCCCACACTCAAGATCCTATAAAAGAAGATGGAGCGTATTGTTGTTTGCTTTGTCCTTATCCTAAGATCCTCCATCTCTATTTTCCTCTCACTCAGTAAGATGACACTCCCTTTATTCAAGTGTGTTCTCTCATCCGTTTGCCCTCGGTCAAGGCCACCTTCTTCGCTTTCCCTCACTCTCTTCTTCTGACTCTTTTCCCCTTGTACTCAGCCCTTGCCTGCTGTCGTCTCTCTCTCTCTCTGACCCTCCTTCTCTATCGGCCAACCCCGACAAGTTGTCATCGCCTCACTGGGCCCTGCCGCCTCTCGCATGGCTTACATGACCAGGAAGGCCGATACATGGCGCCGACCTGATGAAACGTATCGATTGTGTCAGTAAGCACCGGCTATCGAATTGCCTCGGCGACAGACTGAACATCCGCAGTGACAGGATGTCAATTGCATTCAAGATCCGATCACGGAAGAAAGAAAATAAAAACTTCCCTTCTTTTGTTCATTCCATCGTCATACTTGTGCAACGGCTGCATTTATATTTTGGGAGGCATAATGCGATCAAGTCATTTTCTACAGAAACTTTTTTGCCCTTGCCAAAGTTGAATTTATCTTGATTACCACCGATTTGAAGGCCACTACATCATCCGCCGTTGCTCAGTGTGAGTCACCTGGCAGGAGCGCGGCATTATCACCCCGTAGATGTCAGATCTGAACACCCGTTGAGGGTGAATATATTGAACGTCACGTACAAGTTCGCACATGTGTTGCTGTGCGGAAAACAACACTACATTTCATACAAGTGCTTTTAGGCAGGCCTTACCACTGGGCAGTTCTGGTCTTAACTTTTAAAAGAGCATTCCAAACAGTCTACACTGCTGCAACTCTATTGGGCTGCTAGTATTTGCTTCTGACTTTCAAGACTTTTCAAGGATCCGTGACCTGTGATTACTGTAAATGGTCTATTGGAGTAAATGGAGATGACAGGACTCTCTCTGCCCCCATCCATATGAATCTATCTATACGAATGAGGAGAGAGTCACAACTTCACCGTAACTTAGCTTAAAACTTTTGGTGACTTTAGCCTAGAATATGGTTTTAAAAACCTTTTTGTCTGAGGTGATATTTTAATACCATGCACTGAACGGTTTCACGACACCAACTTCATTTGCGGCTCAATCCATCTTGCCATGACGCGACGCCATCGGCGCGTTCCGCTCTTAAACAGATGCAAGTTTAATGTTTAACGCTTGGATTACCTCGACTGTCTTGGTTGCCCTGTGCATACGCATTCTATGCTTAATAGAACTCTGTCTCTGTTCACTGTACAGACTGTGAAACCAACAGAGGCGATGCGATTGTGATTTTGAGCTGTATAGATGAAATACACACAGCCCCAACAAATCAGTTCATACCGTCAGGAGTCTTAACTGCGTGCTCATGTCAGTGCAACAACACAATTGACTGATAACTTTCCTTGTCCGCCTGCGATAAAGCCCGCAATTGGCTTTTGGGGGAAATGGAGCGAACCTTTTTTTTATTCTAAATGCTTCGAGTGGTTTGTCCCATCTTATAATGCCTCTGGTTAAAATACGCCCCTAAGTAATTGCTATTGATTAAAGAAATCATAATAATGCTTGATTCGGATATACAGGTTTAAATTAAAATCACCAAACGGTGGAGAAGAAAATCATTATTGCCCTTCAGCCAAAAAAATTTTCTTGAAATTGGATAAACTTTTGCAAGCGTTTGACAAAATGAATTCTTTGGAGGCAAAGTTAATACTACAAGAAACAGACATTCAAGCAATGTTAAAGAGTCTTCTGTTTAGCAGTTAACGGAAATATGAATACAACAACTTTCTCCAAATGATCTTGAGCTTTTGAAATATATAAACAGAACCCAATGCATAAATTGTAAAATGTCAGGGGTAGGGTTAAGTGTTGCATACTTAAGTGCTGTATGGATGATACAACAATCAAACATCGTAGTAGCTTGCTCGCTAACGACATGCAATTATTGAATCAGTCGAGGTCACGTTGGTGCATTGAGATCAGAATCCATCTCCGGGGTATTATCTACATTAAAAGGAGACGTTCGCGCATTCAAGTCGGGCAACCGTTCAAGACCTTGCTCCAGCTACGAGCGTGGTAGAATAGTTTTGCCGCCCTGAAAGTTTTAATAGGACAATTATCGGGCGCACAATCAGCAGAACAGAGAGGCAGAATAGAGCAGCTCATTGCTTAAATGTTGCTGGTCCTAATCACTGATGAAAAGATTTGGACGCAAAAAAAGATGATAAGGTGCTCGTCAGCAAGGCTGCTAACCCGCCTTTGCCTCTGAGAAGCTCGTACTCAGTATGAATGATGTGAGTTCTGAGAGCGATGTTGCCCCATCACATCACATTCGTCCTCTAATTTGAAGGGTTTGAGGGTAATACACGTGTCATGATTAGCATATAAACTCATTTAATCACAGTTGAACTATTGCTTCTACATTCTGGCCTTAATCTAAGAGTAGTTTACTTCCAATTGCAAAAAGAAAGTTGTGCCGCTTGCTAAAGGGGGTCTGAAATGACAACATTCATGATGACGAAAGATCTCTCCAACATATAATTTTGCTTGACAGTCTTTCCCCTGGCTAGAGGAACTTTTAAAGTATTAGTCACTTCAGAGTCAGCATGTGCGGTAGCAGAGACAGTGTGTGGGAGAGAATTGAAAGACGAAGATAGGCCGGGGGAGAGGCGGCTACACTGGCTTGTATAGATGTTTCCATAACACGCATGTATGATAACGCCAGGGGAGCATACCCCGATGTACACAGCGTTTATTAAAATCACCCACACGCTGATAAGACTCCATGGCTGTAAGCCTGTGTACACAAACCTTCATTCATTTCTTTTTGTTTATCTTTTATGCCACCCTGTGTGAGCACAACTGATTTGAGTCTAATTCAGAAAAGCACTCCACCACCAGAGTCCGTGTCACTCAATGAAACTGCTTGGGTTTGTTTCATTTTGACCTTCTCACCAATAATCCTGGATTTAGCGACTGCAGCGAGTCGGAGAATTTATCACCGCGGTTTACGCTAAGAACAGAGACGTTGGCAGGGCTCTTTAAAGATGTAGCCACTTCTGCTCCATCTCATCATTGTTCTCCTCAGATGTGAATTAATGTTGTATTATTTCCACTCTAGACAGCGCTGGCTCCCGGGATGCCGGCGTCGGTCTGTCTGTGGGTCAGTCCGCCACTTTGGTTCAGACGAGATAACTCACGAACAACCGGATGAACTCGCATCAAAGTTTGTACAGACACTTTTTTTTCCCCCCCTTGCACCAAATTTTGTGCCAATCCATCCAACAGTTGTCAGATTTGATCCAAGCATTCATGGTTCTCTGAGGATGATTATCGACAATCTGGTGCAACCACAAAGTAAAATTTTGTTTTAGATAAATTAGCTTGACAACTATTGTATATATTGCCATGACATTCATCAGCGCGACTTGTAATCACTTAGGTGATTGACTGAATTTTCATCTAGTGCACCATTAGGTCAAAATGTCTTTGGTTTTTGACCAAATGCCTGCAAAACTAATTACATTCTGTTTAGCCTTAATTCTACGTAGCAGTAGCTAACTAACACCAAACTATTAGCATGCTAAAAAATGGAATGTTATCTTGCTGATAACTGAACTGACTTCGAATCGTACCTGTTAATACTCGGTAATTACATTCTCACAAGCCCCAATTGTAATTTGCGTTTCATGCCCGGTAGCAAATGTTAGCAAGCTAGCAACTAAATGTTAGGTAGGGGGGTGGTGCCAAGTAGCCTGTTAAATCTAATGACATTCTTATAAGCCCTAGTTGTAATAACTTTTTTTTTAATGCCATGCTAAATGTTAGCTAGTTGACAACTAAACTAACTTAACAAAAATCAATCAAATGCATATATTGACATTATGAAGTAGACCGGGATCATGGGAGTTGATGTCTTCATTGGTAATTTGACATTTTCCCATTGGTTATAGTGACAGGCAATTAAAAGAAACACAAACTTACAGATTTGGTCTGGAGGTTATGTTTAATCTAAGCAATTTAAAACGGAAATGTTACATATTATTTACTGCAAGCATCAGCCTATTGACGTTGATGTTAGCTTGCTGACATTAGCATTTCGCTTAAAGCACTAGTCTCTAGTACTGTCTCTGCGGTGCATGTGAAACCCTCCAGCACTATCCTATAACTGCCTCTCATATTTGAATTAGCAGCCCGCTAATCAATGGGTGTTAAGAGGGAGAATAGCAACACGGCACCTCCTTAATAACGCAGACTTGGCAAGCTGTATGTCGAGGTTTTGTGGCTGGTTTGAATGGCTCGTGCTCCCTTTTCGTCTGGAGCATTGCGGTGTGCAGAAAGTACACCATCTATCTCCCCTCCCTTTAGAAAGCACGGCTCAATCACCCTCCTGACAGGCGCTGCCATCTTTCACTCGGACATCCGTGCTATCCAATTGGCAGTGCTCACATTACTGGCCTGCCTCCTCCTTCTCTGGCTGCTTGGCGCGAACCCGCTGACGCTGCACAATAGCAACTTTCTATGGGCCGCTGGACTCGTCTGCAGGGGGATTTCAGCTGAGGTCCCCTCTAATCGGGCTAATTCTGAACCAGCCAGGACCATTCCAAAGGGTGTGTTCTTGGTGCTGTATTAATCTTTTGGTGAACTGATGCTGAACTCTTTATCAGCAAGGAGGGAGGGAGTATAATTGCCTGCGAGAGAGGCCTGGGGAGGAAAGAAGAGGCGAGGCGATCCTACCTCCCTCATCTCGCTCATGCTCAACAAATATCCTGCTGCTGTCTGCCAGCTCTACAGTGCGGGAAAAAAAAAAAAAAATGGTTCTCTGGACAGCTCCTTGTTATATTCAGCACCAGACGTCAACTCATCACCGTCATCACTGGCGTCACTTTCCTCTGTACTATGAAAGCTCTATGCGAGCCTCACCTCAATGGGCTTTCTTTTCCTGTTGGGCAATTCAAAAGATGCCATTTTTGAGAAGAATTCTGATGCAACGCAGTAAAGACATCTTCCCCACACAAAAGAGACATTCAATGCGGCTTTTATCACCTCGCGCGTTTGTTTAAGTGGTTTAACGTGTCTGCACGGTCACGCATTTGTCCGTCAAACAAAACAGCGCTCGGCTAAATACATTTATCGTCGGCTGCCGTGTTTGGTTTGGTTGTGTGTCTCCTAAAAGCCTCGCTTCGGTGTAAGAGTGAAATAGTTTGTGAGAGGGGGGGAGGTTGATGTGGTGGAGGAGGTTCGGAGAGTTCTGTGGTAACCTAAATAATTACACGCCCTGTTCTCCCAGAGTGATTAATTATATCTGCGGAAAGGGATTTCTTATTTTAGAGCCCTCCACCGACAAGGGCTGGTGGGGAGAAAGACAAGGGAAAAGAAGGAAAAAAAAAAAAAAGAGAGGGAAGACAAAATACAAGGAGGCCCTTATCAAACCCTTCTTGACAGATTTAGGCTGTATGCAAGACTTGCAGAGTAATATCTTTTTGCTTTCTGGTCAGCTTGCAAGAGCTGCACTGAGGACGTGAAGGATTTAAAGTGAATCAATGTTTCACAGTGGGCATAATTAACTGCATTTGAGGATCTTGACAGGATACTGGGAGACATTTTATAGCGCTGCATACGGCATTCGGGGAAGGATTAGTACTTCTCATGCCCATTACTTCACATAATTTCTTCATTTTCCTTATCTGGGCGGTCCAGAGTGGCCTTTTTCTGGGAGGTTTGCGAACATACATGTCTCATTTGGCTGGAAGGGTATTCCCTTCAGGCCGACTCCATACGGTCTGATTGGCCACGTCAGAAAACCTGAATTTAAATTTGTTAGGATACAGCTTAGCAGTGGGTGGAAGGTCGTAGAAGGATGGTCAAAATCTCTTAAGACTGAATTCTCATTGGCTTAGTATGTTTTCCCATATGGGAAAAGCCAGATTTGGATCCAGCCATTATAAATACTGTCAAATATAGCATCCACTTATATAGAGGATGGCAAATGATTGCACTTGTGCAGCGTTTCTCTGGTCGTCGAACCACTCAAGTGCTTTGAAACACTTGTGACGTATACACTGATGGCAGAGGCTACCATGCGAGGTGCCGACCCGCTCATCGGGAGCAATACAGCGCTTCACAAGCAAAACTACCCATGGCAATTCTATCCTTACCCCTCCAAAACATCCACACGCCAATGGAACAGCCATCAGGAGCAATATCTGGGGCTTATCCACTGGCAGTTAAGGCCACGCCAAGTCCAACCATTCCGCATAAACCGCGGTATGTTTAGGCCTCAATCTGGAGTGAGGCCAAAGCACTTCACATATCCACTCACACACCAATGGAGCAGCCATTAGGGGCGAAATTTGGGGCATTTACACTAGTAGTTACAGCCGCGGGAAAGTCAAACCACGGCGTGTTTGGCCCCAATCCAGAGTGGGGCCAAAGCACATCCTACCCACCTCCAGTCGGGCTAGTTCAAAAAAGCTTTTACCTGAATTGTCTGTGGTTTGAAGTTTCTCTCCTCCATCTCTACTTGTACCTTCAAACATCTCCTTCATTTTACTGTTTCATCATTTTATTGGGAGCCCAACCCAAAACACTGTAAAAGTTTTTACGTACCAAAATAACTTCTAATATTAAGAAACGAAAATGTGGCCATCCTTCAATCGTGCCATGGGCAGGACGATTATTTACAGTGGCTCCTTTGACCACGACTCAAGACGAGCATATTATTAGTTATGCTCCTTCAGTTGGGTTTTAATTGAAATTCAAATCCCTGACGCGCTGAATCGAAACCGAGTCAAGCCGAGCCGGCGCATGTGAGTGGAAAAAAAGCCTCGGTGGGGTTCAGTATCTTGCCCAAGGACACTTCAGCACGCAGCCAGAGTCAGGGATCGAACCACCCACCCGCTAAGCCTCTTGAGCAACAGGATGACGACAGTGAGCGTTCAGGA
>OMLP01011270.1:2636-20444 GCA_900302685.1 Spondyliosoma cantharus | reverse complement strand
GTTTTTTTTTTTTTTTTTTTTTTTTTTTTTTAAAACGTTTTTTTTTTTTTTTTTTTAAAAACGAAAAAATAAAAAAAAAATTTTTTTTTTTTTTTTTTTTTTTTTTTTTTTTTTCGCCTCCTGCCTTTTGAATCCCCCACCAAGGCCTCGAATGCCAAAGGAACACTTTTAATTCATCAGCGGGGGGATGCTGAAGGCTGTTCTGGATCATTGGACAGACAGCGTCTGAAGTCTGAAAGACGCAGCGAGAGAGAGAGAGAGAGGGGGTGAGGAGCGGGAGGCGGAGAAAGGGAGTGACTGGGTAATTTAAAAAGTCTCCCTCATAGAACGAATAAAGGACTTTGCAAACAGCGGAGTAGAAAGACCTCCTCCATTTAATTATCAAGTAATTGTAAAGTCCATAACAACAGAGACCTGAAAGCAGGAGGCAAGGGGAAGAGGGACGGCTCCATGAAAATGTAATTAGCCGAATATCATTTCTCCTCACTCTCAGCACTGTACAATTTAAGGAGGACAAAGAAAGAGAAACACAGACAAGTTCCTTTTGAGATAAAACTAAACGCAGTGTCACAGTTTAGATCTTCGGTGACTCGGATCAATATGTAATTACCTCTGGGAGGAAGAAACACCTTCTCTCCCCCTCTTTTTCCCTCTCTCTTTAACCCCTCTTTATTTCCTGGGGGAAGAAACAAAGCAGTGATGGAGGCTGTCAGCGTGCACAAACCAGGCGACGGATGTATTTTCCATTTTTTTTTCCATTTCAATTAAGTATTCAGCATAGCTAAGGAACAATTCATTTAGCTTCTTTACCGTCTGCAGTCTCCCCTACCTGTGACAACTCAGGTGGATAACAGTGGCGGCCTGCAGGGAAGGGTGAAAAATGAAGCTCGTGAATGGGGGTTGGGTGGGGGTCACTAGTCGTAGTTCAAACTGTTGGAACAGACAGAGGTGGAGGTGGAGGGACATGCACCCCTGCTCAACTTTGGTAGCAGCAGTCGCTGCCCTTCGGCACATCCCTTATCCTCTGACTGCTAGCAACGGATCCAGTTCAAGGAAAGGAAGTTTTTAGTGCTGCAGGGGTAGAATTACTGCCACACTCAATGTCGGGTATACATTAAACTGCTTATTAATATTGTAAGATGTGCTTTTTCAATGCAAGTACAAACGTTTCAGAGCTTTAAAAAAGATTATTTTGATCATCATCATCAGTTTAATAATAGATGAGATAATAGATGGGTCATTTTAGGTCCCCTTGTTTTCACTGTCACTGTTAACTTCTGTATATCTTCCCTCTCTGGGGTCGACGTCAACCCCGTCTATAGCCCTGACATTTACATATGAGCTGGGGGGGAGGGAACAGAAGTAGTAGTAGGAAACACAATGCATTCTCACTCCCAACTCATCAAATTCAGCGGCTTGGTTAGTGGCACTTGGGAGGCTCCGCGGTCAAATTGGTGATGGTGCCCAATATACAACATGTGGTTAGATTTTCAAAATGAAGCATGCTGACAAACACATGCCATATTGCGGCATTCGGAACGATACTAACATTGTCAAGAAAACCCTACCTGGTTAGGGTTAAGTAAAATTGAACTTGTTGGTCAGGGTTAGGCAGAATAAACTACTTAGTAAGGTTTAGGAAGAATTAAGCACTTCGTTAGGATGAGGTAAAAACATGCCCTGGTTAGGGGAAAATGAACTGCTTGGTTAGGTTTAGGCATAATAAACTACTTGGTTAAGTTTGGGCAGAATAAACTACTTGATTGTGGTTAGGACAACAAACTACTTGGTTGGGTTAAAGCAAATAAACTTGGTCAGGGTTGGAAAGATCATACTTTGGGTCAAAATAACTAGTGTCAGGTATGTAATTGGCATCACTCAACGTGTGTGACATGACTCATGGAAAGTACAGTATGTTCCATCAGTTACATAATATTCAGTTACTTAAGTTACAAAAATTAAAACACATCAGTCTTGGCCACCAAAGGGACATGAACCCTGGTCTCCAGAGGGAAAGTCTTGTCAATGTCCTATCTACCCATCCCAGCCATAACCTGGCTTGGTCTTTCCTGTTCTTTGTACTACTGCGCTAAACTCTGCTTAAGGTAGGATTATTTAGAAGAATGACAACAATAAGGCCCTACCCAGACTTTACATCTACTCCCTTTTGATGTTTGGTCTTTGGTCAAAGCTTTCAGAATCAAACCGGCGGTCGCTGCGACTCTGACCATACTCTCTGCTTAGAAGTTTAATATGCATGATTCCCTTTTTTCCTGCCAAATAGCCGTCCATCCAGGGGTCATTGTATTTTTTCTCTTTGTCCCAACACACATTGTCTTTGACAGCAAACAGTCAAACCAGCTACTGGTCTTGGATCATCATGACAGCCCCGTCCTCCACCTAGCTTCCAGAATAAACAGCTGCTGTGGCCTGATTGTATCCTGTCAACGGGGACTGAAAGCTACATACTTCGTCTATAGTGTGTCCAAGATGACGCTCTCCCCAATGGACATACACTGTGCATTCACTTAATCATTTTATTTGTTGCTTTCACTGAGAGAGAGCAGACATAGCGAGGGAGCACAGATAGAGAGGCTCAATAATGGACAAATGGTTTTTGGGAGATCCCAAATTAATAACGAGAAAGATGCTTTTGGATTTATCAAATTTGGCCCTGGAGGGAGGATGTTCTTTGATGAGTTTTGCAGTTTGTAAACCATTAGACAAACCCATTATCAACACTGATGTCGTCCCCTCAAATTAAAATGCTTACGAAAGAGTGTACATGGTTGGTGTCTCTGTTCTTTGTTGAAACCTGGTCTGTTTTTGATTTCATGTATTTTGGACTGAAGCCCATTTTCAAAGAAAATGACAGCCGTAAGTCAAACCATGGACATTTTATAATGCTCCTGTCAGCAGCATTATATAGCCTTTATTCAGTCAGGTTGTCTTGACCGAGGTCAGGAACTGATGTTGCTCAGCTTGCGGTCAACATTCAAGTTCAACCCAAAAGGTGTTTTGGGTTTTAAAGGCTGCAAGGCAAAAATGACATCTGATAATTCCCTCTAAATAAAACCACATAGGTCCAAATCATTTGAATATCTATTTTTTTGCATATGTCCATATGAGGGCAACCCAATCCATTTAAACAGACATGTCTACATGTATATGTATATCTATTTCAACATGGACATGTCTTTTAGAAAGATCTGCATATCCACACATTGCAAATTAGACACATAACATAATGTCTTATACCATGAATCTTCATTTAAAGACCTCTCTCTATTTCTGTGCCGTGGTTTGTGCTGGATTGAGAACTGAGATCATGCCGTCTCTACATGGGAGACTGAGTGATGTTTACGTAATTGATACATTATTCCATAGCCCGATTTTTATCCAGGCTAGCCCCCATGTTGCTAGTAGTGGAATGGGAGGCTAACTGTAACTGACATTGCTTGCATACAACTCTATCTCAGTGTCACCATTTTGCCATCTACTGATCATAATCTGAAGTATTTTCAGTCTGGGATTTTTGGCTTGGCCTATTTCTTTTTCAATCAATGGAAGTGATGTTGAGTGGATGTCTCCTGTCCATCCTACATGAAATTCGGTGCAGGCAGACAGCGAGTGTAGACAATCTAATTCTAATTTTCAAAATAAAACGTCCCTTTTTATGTTAACAATTTGATTATATATTGAAGTTTGATTATTCGATGACAGCCCCCATTTTAGTATTTCCATTTTTTATTTATTTTTTTTGGCTTCATACTTCTCCTCAAATACTTGAACTTGTTTGGATGAGTGGGGTGACACGGTAAACAGTTTTTGAATCCTAAACGAGAACTGGAGGTAAGATGTTTAAGTTTCTGTCAACAGCAGTATGCTGAGCTTCCATTCAGCTCAAGTATCAGAATTTGATCTAATCCTCTAGACTTTAAATTGTAAATATCAAGGACATTTTGCACATTCCGGATGGCGGTCGACCCGACCTACAATCCCTTAGCGTCAGGCTCTGATGATATGGGAATTCTTACAAATAGGACTGGATATTGAAAGTTTGAGGTTATCCTGGCTGATTAGACCTGCTGGCTTTGAAAATGCGTCTGAGTTGTGCGCTGTCACCAAACTCCATGTACTCATTCAGAATGAGAAAGTTGTCATTTGTCCCACAACAGAAGCAACAGGAACTGTTACCTACACAAATCTAAGAAGAGATATAGTCAGGCAAAATTACCAAAACCTCCCGTGTTAAATATAAACTAGCCATTCGTTCACATATTGTTTAAGGTAGCTTCGCCTCAGGTTGCTACATCAATTGCTTAGTTGCTATTTACTTTTAAGGCACCGGTAATAGACGTCAAGTAATATAATGCATTTGATGATAATAATAATAATCCACTAATGTAGATGTGTGTGTGGAGGGGTTGTTTAATCGGGTGGAAAGCAATACTGAGGAGACCAAAGAGCCAATGTTCAAGGTAAAAACAGTTTGAAATTATTTTACAACTGTTTGAATGTATACAGTTAAAAGAGTCTCTTAAAAAAAACCTGCAGTCCAGTGTAGCTCGTCAGTCTCCCTCTTGCCACCTGCCTGGTACACCCCCGTCCTTGCGATGGACACCTCTTTATCTCTCCACACCTGGTACACCAGCGTCATGGTTCTGCGGGTCTCTTTGTCCCTCCAAGCCTCTGCCTTCTTTTCCCACTTTTTTTTTTTTTTTTTTGTTTCATCTGTTACGCGTCAGTCTCCTCATCTTTAACCTTTCGGCCAGGTGGTTGGTCCCACCCCTTGAGCCACGCCATTGGTCCCTCGCGCCATTCTCAGAAGCCCAATTGGTGATTGCCAGTGCAGGTCTCCAGGTGCAGGTAATGAGGCAATCAAGTGAGTTAAGGGGGAGTGCGGACGTCAAGCAGTGACAAGTGCAGACAAACCAGTTTGTAACAATCAAACCATGCAATAAAACAAAAACAAAAAAAAACACAGCACGCAACAATATAAAATACTTAAAAAACAGTTATTCTGCCCTTTGACATAAGCACCCTTAGGCTTAGGGGTTAGGATGCCAACTATTACCCCAAGACACCCCTGGCTTGGACCTGACCGTGGAGCTTGACTGCACCTCTCTCTTATTTCTTATCTGCAACAGAGGTTGACATTCCCGCAGGATGGGAGTCAATTTCACTATCCATAACATGACTTGGATAGGACATGGGAAAAAAGTCAACGGGGGGGTGTGAATGATAAAACAATAGTTTTTTTTTTTTTTCTTTCATGTAAAAATATGCAGTTCTAATAAGAATAAACTGTTGACATGTTCCCAACCCCTACTGCCATATTACCACAGGTAGACCAGGCACGTTTTATACATTTTGCTGATGATACTTAAAGCTGAAAGTCCTATTTTCAAGTCACAGTATGTAAGAATTGGCCACCTGCTGATTTTATACTCCAAACAGATAGGGGGCAGCATACCATCAGTGTAACTTCTAACTGCTGCTCACCGTAGCTGCCGATGCCTACTTAGCTTGGTTAGCTAGCAGTCGTATTAGTTGACCGCGAGCTCCAACCGCTAGCAGAGGAGCCCTGGACCACCGGGGCTAGCCTGTTTGCAAGCTAGCTTCAGTAGATGTCTCTGAAAACGCAATAAATAGACATCTAATATAAAACAATTTTTTCTTCACATACGGTTGTTAATTCTTTAAATGTTTTAAAGTGAAACTCTCACATGTTGCACTTTAAAGTAAGGGATCTGAGCACTTGCAGCCAAACTGCTGTGACAAAATTTAAAGCCTCTACGACCCTGAACAAAATAAGAACAGGATATGGACATGGGTGTCCATAAACCTTTGGCCACATGTGTAAATAATAATGGTGTGGAATTAATTCTGTGTTTTAATTCCCATAATGTTTTTTCCCGTGACTTTAATTGCTTCACTGTTGTAGCAATATGTAGCGCAAAGCAGTTTGTTTTTATCTGTCCAGTGGTATGCAATCATTTTTGGGTGACCTTAACGTGGGTGACTTTTAATATTGCACACATCCGAGAAAATAAAAAAGCTTCCTCGGTGACACATTTCCATTTCGAATGAGGTGATGCAGACTTTGTGCTATAAATAATGCACAGCTTTTATCAGCATTGTTGTGGTAGGGTCTCCCCGTCTCTTCCCCTCTCTCTGTAGCACACACACACTTGCGCTCTTGCTCTGTTTCCCCTCCACATGTCAAATAACATGACGTTCAAAGCGCTCGACATGAACCGCAATCTCCCTTTAGATCCTCCCCTGAATGATCGGAGTTGGCGTTGACTTATGAGGCACATTTCTCCTTTTGGTTTCATGAAGAGTCACTCTCGCGAAGTGAGACTGTGGCGGCATGAAAGGGAAGGAGAGAGTAATTTTATGCTAATGGTCTCTCTCAGGAAAAAAAAAAAAAAAGGATGATGGCGACCCTCGCACTCGCAAAGAAAGGGAACGACGGCGGCATCTCTCACAAAAAGAATCCCACAACACTATTTTTTCAACCCCCACTGAAACGGATGTTACCATCAAAAACACTAGTCTAAATATAAGTCATTGTTTGCTGAAGTGTATATCGGAGACACACAGTTATATATCTTGACACTGCTTTATTAATAATTCATCATATTTGTCAAACAAACTGTTGCTGGAGAGCGGAGGATTCTCATATATGAGGATGATCAGGCTTGAAGATTCCTTACTGTTTTTATTTATTTTCCTGGCAGGTTGGCTGAGCCTGCTGTCATTTACTGCGCTCGCATTTACTTAACAAAAAAGTGAAAGATTCAGTTGATATTTATATTCTCTGCTGGGGAACCGACTCCGAGCTGACAGGATGTGGATTTCAAAGGGCTGCGGAGACACAGCTGCACAACGGAGGTACTCGTCATGTCTTTCGCTCTTGTTCGTTGATTCAGTATTTGCTAATTGAATATTAAACATCATAGTGGGCATATAGGTTTGACCAATACAAAGCAGTCATTATTGCCATTTGTCTTTATTGTCATTTTTTTTTTCCATTTTCCTGACTGTTTCTAGCAATGTTCAACCCCAGAGAAATTTCATTTGGTTGCGTGTCTCTACTTCCGGGCAAGGGAAGCCAGTGAACAACATCAAACTCTTGCTAAATAACACTTTAACCATTACCAAGGTTATGAGCATTTGTGCCTGAGTCACATCAGATTTAATCAGCAATGGTGGTTTTTCAGTTGTCTTTACCACCATCATTGAATTGAAGTGTTTATTAGCCCAAAATGGCCAAATAACTTCACCGTACATTCGCCGTAACACACCAAAGGTTGGTGTGGCTGTGTTTTTTAAATTCAGGTCGACCTCTCACTAAACGCACGTCTAAAGCTCACTAATAAACACCTTTCATCTTTATATGTGATGTTTTTTTTTCTGTAATTTATTTTATGGGGCTCTTTCATATTTGGGCCTGTGATGTCCTGGAGTCCATGCTGCTCACGTGGCAACCTCGCAAAAACAACAAGTCTCCAGGTAGTCGCTTCACCATTCCAAACATTTCCTAAAAATAAGCCAACAAAAACAACACACACGCAAAAAAAACAAACCCAGCTGTGGCCCGGGAGCTAGACCGGTCCACATGTTGAAGTGTCCTCTGCAAAGAGGCCGAGCCTGAAATAGCTCCAGATGGTTGGGCCAGCACCTTGCATGGTAGCTCGCTGCCATCCGTGTGTGAATGAGAGGCACAATTTCGTTTGAGTGCTTTAAAAATGCAGGCATCTACCATTAAAGAGCCGTGAATTGGAAAACCAATTAAAGCACCCATTTGGTTTACATATTAGAAGCAAAAAAATAACAATAATAGTCAAATTTGGGAGAGTTAGTGAATGTGATGCTTCATATTAAGTATAAGGTTCCATCGCAATTTTATTTTACTCTGTTTGTTGGTTGTTGCTAGCAGGTTTATAAAAAATTAAAGGAAACGGAATTTATTCAACAGCAAAACAACTTATGGAGTAAAAGTTGGACAAAGTTTTGACACAGAAGTGTCAAAAACAGGTGAATCTTAGTGAGCAAACATGTCAGTCATGGAGCGATATTTAAAAAAGAAAAGTCTCTCTTGTTCTCAAGTTTACTGTCAATACAGCAGGAGAGACCTGTGTCTGTTGTGTGTGGAAACTTTGGCAGTTGCGGTGAAGAAAGAAGCATGGTAACACTTTGTAATAACCATCATTAATAATGGTCATCTCAGAGTTTATAGTTCATTTATAAACCGTTTATTTATCAATGGTAAAGATTTGCAAAAAACATCAGTTGCAATGTTAAAATTCTAATCCAAAAAAAAGTGTCTTGAATTAAATATGCAGTGTTTATTAACCATTTACAAAGCATTACAAACTTATAATTATAAACTTATGAAAAGCTTTAATAACTATTAACTAAGGTATATTTAACGATTTAACTACAACTTATCATTGATGGTTATGATAAAGAAACATGCATCAAAGGAATATACAATATATAATATATAAAATGTTGTCAGGTCTGTGTACCATATTAACATTTCTACAGAATGTGTTCACGGCCTCACTGCCACACTGTGACATGGATGGGACAGTGGTCGAGTTAAGCTAGCTATGAAGCCAATGACTACTGTTCAAGACTGTGTTTCAACATGTGTAAGCATGAAACCACTGGACTATTTCCAGCTGTGTTTGTGGCGACCAAAACAGGTATTTCAAGCCGATCTATTCCGAACCGTAGTCTAGTGTTTTTTTTGTGCCTTAACCTAACCAGATCATAGGCACAGCATTGTCACAACATGAAATATAAAGTTCAACCGAAGGAAATGTGAAGCTGCAACATATGCAAGGTTTGCGGATATGTACTGTGACACGTGGTTAGAACAGTGAGGATACAAATGCAAGGGCTGAGTGACGAACAAGACCCGGGGGGGGGTGGCATTCATTCTGGTGACGGGGTTGACAATCCTAGTACCACTTTGGTTCTTGATTATAATTATGCTCCAAAAGGGGGCACATAATTGTTGCAGTACATCAAATATATATTTCTTATAAACAAGATATACACCAGGACAATTCATGTCATCTCATCACTGTCGCACTGACTGTGTAAAATCTATTTTTTTCTAGGCCACGGGAGTCCTCGGCTTGTTTTGAGCTCTCCATCTGGGCCATCAGGGAGTCCACCAGGGGCTAGACAAATCCTGATTCGAGATACATAGACAGACCGACACACACACACACACACACACACACACACGCTCGGTTCCAGTATGAAGCAAGTTGCTCTGTCAGTGCACCTAGGGGATAGCTTTAGCCACCAGCCGCCAGTCCCCAAATCCACTGACTGATCCAGTGCCCAGGCTGTCAGGCCCTGCCCAGCCACTGCACAATCTTTCAACCTTCACTAGCCGCCGCCGAGCCTCCGGTACTTCACACTGTGTCTGCACACGGGTGAATTAAAAACAGAGGAAAGGGGAGTATCGTGCGCAACGAGAAACCTTTTAATGTGGCTGGAGAGGTCTAACCTGAAGGTAGAATGACTGACAAAGATGGCATTTGACGGAACATCAAGCTGTTTAATCATCAAAGCATGAGACGAATGGATTTTGGCACCTGAAGCTTCTTTGGATTAGAACAAAAAAAAGAAAAAAAGAAAGAAAAATCGCTTTTGTTGTTGATGTCTAGCTGCTATATCGAATACGGGAGCATCTGAGCATCGCTAATTGCTGGGAAATATTGCTTTTGAGTTAGTGTCAGGAGGTTGGAGCCAACAGTTTCCTCTCTGCTGTCTCTCCGCTGGATGAAACACCAGAGAGCCTCCTCCGTCACTTCATCTGACTTCTGAATCGAGACGTATAAAAGGAAGCGGGCTAGCTGAATTGATTTGTACATGCTGATATTCTCATTCGGATTTTTTGAATATACTGTAATTATCTTGACTATTTAAATAGAGGGCAAATGGTTCCTCCAGTGACTTGCAAATCCATTATTGCCTGCCTAATTGGCTTGGCAAGCCTCGCCCCCTCTTTCCCTCGCTTGTTCGCTCAAAGATTAAAATCCAGCAGTGATTCTTAATTTGAAATGGAAGAAAGTGCAGTCATAATGATTAGCCAGGACTAGAACAAAAAAAAAATATATAAAAATCTTATATAAGCATCGCGTTGCCCCAAAACACAAAACATCTCACGCCTGAGAGCCTTTTTCAATTCATCTTCTCGCTCTTTCTTTTCGCGATCAGTCACTTGTGAAAAGTTCTACGTTTGAAAAGAGCTGTGACGTTCAAAAACAAGCCTAAGATTGAAAGAACCTAGTGCAAAGAAGGATGTGCGGGTCGGAAAAATAGTAAAAAATTAAAATTCAAAAAGAGCCACCAGGTTCGTGGCCTTGCATCCATGAGCTTCCTTCACCCGCTGTTGTTTTCTACCGTGAAGACACAGCTACTGGCGCTTGTTTGAGACTTTGTGGAAGCTCTTCAAAGGTAGTGCGTGATCGAGAGAACTGTAGGGAACGGATACAGCAGGCGCCTTTCATGAAAGTTATTTCAGAGGAGGACCTAGCGTGCTTTTTTCATTTTTTTTCTTAAGATTTTTAGGCTCTCATACTTGTAAAAGGTCTTGAAAGTTGAACAAAGTCAGCGTGTACATTCAGAGGCTCCTCTCCCCCGCACAGAACACTGCTCCCCAAAACGCCTCGTCAGTAGTCCCGCCTTTGATTCAGTGACTTTGTGACATCAGACCGTGTCACCAGGTCACACATTTGCACAATTTAATGCCGAGTGGCTAGTTTGGCACGGAAGAATTAATTTTAGCACCGCTGCCTCCGTTGTTTGAATTGATAGTGTTAACCCAGAATAAAATTGGCGACCTAAAAAAAAAAAAAAGGGTACGAGTTTGACACAATATTTCTTTTCTAGAAGTTCTCTATCGCTTGCGAGCGAGAGCCACGCATCAGCAGCGCATAGATGATGACGGAAGAGAGGCGGCCTCTTCCCGTCCTTTGTAATTGCGGAAAAAACAACGCTCGTAATTGAATCGGTCACAACCATTCCACGTGAACTCCCTACACGCTTCAGCTAATGTTGTGTCTCATGTATGTACCTGTGTTGTGCATCACACATCAACCTATTCTCAGAACACATATACACAGCAGAGGCTTCACACACCCCCTTCAGGATGAACTCAGATGCAACCAGAGGATTATTTTAAGACAGAACTCATGTCCGAAGCCGACAGACACGATAGTTCACTTTACATAAATAATAATGTTGGATCTATATTGTTAAGTTTCATATGTAAGAATAACATGTCAAAATAATAAGGGACATTTGAGAATTTCCCTCACATACGTCTCCTTTATAGACATATAAGGGTACATCATGCTTTGTTTGTTTGGCCGGTACACTTAAATGAAAATTCAGAATTTTAATATTTGCAATATTAATGAGTTAATGATACAAACTCAGAGATATTTATTTTTTTTCCCATGAGTGAATAAACAAGCTGTTCTCAGAGGAAAATAAGGTCCAAAGAACACTTTTTTGAAGCTAGAAAGGTGGCAGGGTCCGCCACAAAAGCTGAACAGTCAATGAAGATCTTTCTCTCTTCACAAAAACTGCAGAGGGCACCTTTAACGGCATAGTTCAACATTTTGAAAAATACGCTGATACACTTTCGAGCATAAATACAATGGGAAAATTGATGCCAATTCAGGGAACATGAAGGTACACCCAGCAGCTGATCAGCCTTGTCGTGGCTTTACAGGGTGTGATGTGCTCACACCATCTCATTTCCAGAATCTGTGGACTTTCTTCCTGGACCAAGAAATAGTTCCAGCACGACACAGGGGACTTCTTTGTTCCGTTGCACTTTTTGGTGCGTTAGACCTTTTCAGAATCCCTTACCTGCTGATGTCTTGCCCTGGATGAAAGCAGCTTCTTCCCTGACCCTGTCTACAGCCTTACACGACATCCCGTAAAAGCAAAACGAAAACATATCTCGTACAGCCGCTAGATGTGCAGATGTGTTGGATACTGGTTTGCCAGAAATCCGTCTCGGAGCCCTTTTGGAGTTTGTGTACATTTAGGATTCTGGAACCGCTATCTGAAAATATGCTCTGCCCACATTGGAACATCGCTGCCTGGCCGAGATAGAGAGCGTTCTCCCTGCACAGCACGGTACCTTTACTTTGCTGTGATTCATATTTTATCCAGATCCTAACCATTTACTTACACTGGCAGCGGAGGTATTTCTTTTCTCGCCTTGTTTGTCACTGTAGCATCTTACAAATGGCCTGGTCTGAGGTAGTTTCAGAGCAGAACGCCACTGCGATGTGTTATAAAGTAGATTGGGAGCTCTTTTATACAAATCACGTTCCTTGTATCCACCATTTCACTGTATAATGAGCCAAACATCTTGAGAGCATTGATATGGATTTAGGTTGCTGATGATTGATTTCTTGACAGGATGATGAACAGACGGACTAGTCCGTTAAACTTACAAAAGCACACTTTGTTGCCGGTGCGTCAAGCCCTAAAGTGCTCTCATAACCTTAAAAGCCTTCATGCTCGCTGACTACAGTCAAATGAATGGACTTGACTTGGTTATGGTTCACTGCTTTTGTTCCTCGGCGCAGGGAGCTAATAAGTCAATCCCATCCACTCCCTGATACAGTGAGGATGCACTTATCGCGTTGTCAGCAGCTCGTTTCATTAAAGCCCCTGGTTAAGTCCGCATGTTACCGATTCAACATTTTTAAATTGCCTCGCTCGCGCCGGCTCGAGCCAAGTCGCCGGCGAAAAAACAAAGAGAGGGGCTCCCTGCGCAACCCCTCGTCGCGCTTTGACCATCAATCACGGCTGTCAGAGCAGCTGCGCTCCCGCTCTTCGGCGGGGGGAACTCACACCAGAGCTCTACATCATCCAGAGCTGTGATGAATGCGCAGGCTTTGGCTCAGGTGCTTTTGATTAGAGGCTGCGCCGTCGACAGGTAGCATCGTGACAAAAGCGAACGCAGCGGAAATCGAGAGTCATGATGGGAGTGGTGCAACCAGAAGCTGGAAGTGTAGAGATGCCATGAAATGGTTGTGTTACTTCATTAATGAGAGCATAGACTCGATCACAAGGCAAGATGTTAGTTTTCTGTCCAACTCGTGACATGAAAGCAACAATTACCTCAGGTCACAAAGGTGCATCAGGGTGCAGCTTTCAGTTACCAGTGACTGGAAAAGCTTATCACATGATGGCCAACAACAACACTTTTGTTATGCAGGAAATCTTCGTTTTCTCTTAAATTTTACATATTTAGATTTATTTTTAGTCACATGTTTGACTAAAGGTGCATTCTGCTACAGAATAAAAGGTTGTGCAGTTGATATCAGTTTCTGAGGACAGTTTTCTTCATTAAAAACTGTGTACGTTTTATGAAGAGATGGATTTGGTGTGAGTTCGAACATGTTTTTAGGGTGTCAAAGGGTTTGAGGTAGACTTCAGCACACAAGCTGTGCGTAGAGCTAAAGGGTAACATGCTAACGGAGACGTCGCCAAAAACCCAAGTTGTTGTCGGCAAAAGGTACCCAAACGCGAGATGCTGAGGTAGGCAGGAAGACATAACAGAAAGCGAGCTTTGTTGGCACAAAAGCTGGAGTAAAAAATAATCTAAAGTAGGTCAAAAATGAAACCAAGTATTAATTAGTATAAAACACAAACAAACTTGGACAAACTGACCAAGAGAAAAGAAAAGAATCAGAGTTAGAGTCACAACGGAGGGGCGACTTATGAAACCGACATGGCAACAAAATAAGGGCGCGGAAAAGACAAAGACAGGAAGTCTTGGCACATGAGGATGAATCTACAAAATAAAATAGTAAACGACTTAACTGGAAACCATGACTGTTCCTAAAATGTATCCCAAGGGGGACAACATATCTCTACACAAATGCCACAAAAACCGCAAATCTCAACCTGATGATGGAGCAAGAGGAAACGTCGGAAATCAGTCGTTGACGGATAACGCGGATAAGGAATAAACACATTTCATGATTATCACATATACAGTGTATGGCTACCGTATAATCCACCACACTATTTTCGTTCAATATTTAGTCAAAGTTGGACAGATTTTGACTGACGAATAACATTTTATTCTGGCGGGTGTTCTGTGCGGTTCCGGAGGCTGCTCGGAGACTGTTCGTCGCCTCTCCCATTTTTTCTTCTCAACTGTAACGTCTAGACAATGTGTGCCCATCCAGAAGAACCTCTTCTCTTCTCTGTTACGCTTGGCAAAGAAAAAAGTTTCTCCTCACTTTGTTCAGTGAATTTTAATGATAGAGCTCCACTCGGTTCAACCTCTAATTATCTGTAACTACTATCAACTGCTCTTTCTGCTGCGGCGAATGTAAAATGCATCAGCGTCAAGCTTTGGTGGGATCTGGAAGTGTTCAAGGACTGTCCGTGGTGCCGCTACAGAGAGATTCTTGGTCGTAATTTATTGGTGTTTATATTTATTTGTTTTTTGTTAAATATAGTTGTCAAAATGAAATACAGCTAATAAAGGTTTATTGTATTTGCCTTTATGGCGGTTGCATTAAATATGGCACTGCGAGGGCCGAATCAATTTAGAGGCATGATTGGTGGAGTGACACCAGCACAGAGCAGCAGAACACTTTCACTTCCCCCGTCCTATCCATCCTTGGTTGTCTCATTAGGCTTCATTCCATTACAAGGCCAAACAGGGCTTCCAGGGTTTAGTCATTGTTTATGTAAAGCAATTTCTCCCAGAGAAATGCTCTGTAATTCTTGTTATCACCGCCGAAGATGTGCCAGTTGGATTGTGCTGTCAAAGTAAAAATTGTTTTCTAATTCCATATTATCAGCATTTTGAATGGATCCTGGCCTCTGCGACCCGTTTCTAGACCTACCGGGTTGTGACGGAAATTGCTAGGAGCACCAATTGGCCTCTGGACACACAAGCCAGATGAGACCTCCCCAAGTTAATCATAGCACAATGCATGTCAGGCTCTCGGCTGACAAAAGGATTGGCCTCTTGTTATGGCGCACGGTCAAAAAAAAAAATTCAGTACTCCTCCTGCATGATGATGGTAAAATAGTTGTGGTGGCTAAGGCCTTTAATGCTACTGTCATAAATATACAGTCAAATTCAGTAATATAGCACATGTACAGTATAATTTAACTGATGGAAGTACATTCACTAAGTACTTAGTGCTAAGTATTTCAGTTTTCTGCTAGTTTATACTTTCACCGTATTTTGTAATCCACTGCATTCATTTGATCAAATGCATCATTGGGTTTCAACCTGGGGTTGTCGACACCCAAGGGGATCGCGAGTTAATTTCTAGGAGTCACTAGATGGTTGAGGAGAAACACATCACGAGAAAAACATATTTCTGGCTGGGGAACGATTTTTCACATTACATTGCACGTACCTGTGATATAAATTGACTCAGAATGAACTGTATTTTATTGAGTGTGTTGAAAAGAGTCAGAATGCGTGTACATATTTGCATGTTTTTTTAATGATACGTCTACCTTCATGTTCTTTTGTTGCACTTTGGGACAGGAAAATCAAAGGAAAATTCCCACTGGTGGACAATAAAGTCAATCTCATCTAAACTAAATATGTTACATATTAATGTGCAATGTCACGTTCATATTACATGTTTATGAGAGGCATCGAGAGTTTTTGGCATCAAGACTACCAAGCCAGAGACCACAGTTCGAGTCTGCGTTTCAACATTTGTCAGCGTGACACCACTGGATGTTTTCAAGGCAGCCTCAGGACAATTTCTAGTCGTGTTTGTGGCAACAAAAAATATATATTTGTGATGGAGGGTTGGGCCATCTGCAGTAATGTTCACTGACAATATGAGGCCTCTTTTTTATGAGATCTCAGGACATCTCCAGTTGTGTTTGTGGGGATGAAAGCAAGTGTTTTAAATTAGAAAATATTGTTTTCCTTAAACCTAACCATAGCATTAGCACAGCATTGTGACAACCAAAAAAAGACAATATTTGAATGTATAGGCATTTGGCAGCAACCAACACCAAAAATGTTGACAACCAGCGATTGAAGATTTTATTGGTCGACTCATGGTATACAGTATATACATACATGTAAATGTCTGCATTATTTATTTTGACTTTTGACTTTTAGTGCACACATTGCTGGAAAATTACTTTTGATACTTTTGATATTTTTAATATCAGATCATTTGGGGCCTTTACTCAAGTACAGTTCATATGGGGGTTTTTCACTTTCACAAAAGTGATATTTTACAACAATGTCTTCACTTGTACATACATGACTTTTAGGTACTTTTTACCACACTGATTAAAACAATGGTACCGCCTACTGCTAACATAATTGAAAATCAGGTTCCATGTCTAACGAGACTAATACGTGGCTAAACACCGAGCAGAAGAAATCATGCCTACTGAAGGCATGTTTATCCACTCGTTCTAACCACGTCAACACTAAGCCCCATAATGCTCATCGGGCAGGACTGTAAAATTAAATATCATTTCTGGAAGAAGTGTTCTAAATATACCATTGTCAAATGAATTACAAAAAGTAAGCCATGGTGCGCCGCTGTATTGTACATCCCCGCTGAGATGTTTTCCTTTAGACACATTTTGTTATTTCCCTGCCCACTGCTGCTGGCTCATCTATCAGGAGGCTTTTTTTTAATCCTGTGGTATCAAAGGCAACCGAGTCCACAACTCCCAACTTGGATCACCACTAATTTAACATCAGCATATTGAGACTGAAGTGGTTATGCGCTGATGAAAGCTTGTACGCATGGTGTACAGACCAGCTTTGAATAACTTTTTTTTCCATTCATTTCAAAGCACATTAGCTGAAGAAAAAAAAAGTTCCGTCTTGATTCCTGGAAAGCACATCGTGTTAATGCAGCACCTGGACTCAACCTTTGCTCTGATGCATAGTGCTCGCCTGGCACGGTCACACCAGCGGTTGCTTTGCCAGCAGTGCCAAACCACGCCAGGTTAGCCAGCGAGTTTATGCCAAATATAACACAAAATCAAATCACTTCTTGTTCCTGTTGAGTTGTTTGTTGTTGTCCATGTTTTGAGCTCTGATTTTAAGAGGCGGAGCTACAAGCCTGATTTGTGACATCACAAATAGTTTGGAAGCCAAACCTGGTCCAGTAATGTAAAGTGGAAACTTGAATAAATATGGTGTCTAAATATAGCGTTATGTGGTATAGTGTACTATATTTTGAGAGTAATATGGCATTATATGTGGTTTCTTTATTATCGTATATATAAGACGTATTTTCTAACTCTTTTTTTGTGACTTAATGACTTCCTGTGTGGACGGTCTTTAAAATGTTCGTAACGTTAAATATGGCGTCTTAATACAGCGTTATTTTGTAGTATGGGTAAAAGAGCATCCAGCTAATATGATTTGGATCTGATGTGGCTCTGTATTTGTTTCCAACTGGAATAGTATTTAGCAAAATACTCTCTAAAGATAGCACATGTTGGGTCTAATATGGCATTATATGGGGTTTCTTTATTATTTTACACATTGTACATAACTAACCTATTTATTATTCTCTTTATTTGTGTGACTTTATTATATAGCCTTTAGATTTTATAGTTGTTTTGTGTGTGTGTGTGTGTGTGTGTTGTAGTTTAGCCAACTACAACTGTCGACATACAGTCTTGTGTAGTATGACAATTCCATTAATCTATTCAATCACAGGATTGCATGGCGTCTAATGGGGGTGTCATTGTGTTTATTACTGTCTAATAAGAACA
>OMLP01011269.1:8901-20246 GCA_900302685.1 Spondyliosoma cantharus | reverse complement strand
GGCTTTTTCTGTAACAAATAAAACATTATGTCGCTGAAAAGACAGAGAAGAGAGGACAAAGGTTATTTGTTTCCGTGACTGCCAAAGTCTTCTAACTGGAGAGTAAACCTGAATGATTAAAGAAGCCTGGACAGAAAGTGGTTCTCCTAGTGCCCAACTAGAATCTACAAACCATAAACCATTAGAGAAATGTATAATGTCAGTGATCATGTTGTTAAGAAACAAAAAGAGAATCCTTATCCAAACACTGCAGCATCTTTCCCAATTCTGCTTTCCAATCTAATCCAATTAGACCTCATTCATTTGACTGTTAAGTCTTCGGTGGCATCCAAAACTCCTCTAAAATTAGGATCCAGAAACTATTAATACATCACAGCTTGTGCTTGCATCTCTGTCAGTGCTTTACTATCCTTCATTTGAATTCTTTGCACTTCTGATGAGCTAATCGTGGTTTGACTGCTGCCAGATATCGTCACTTCTTGAATGGTGATGGAGCACTGCGAGTCACTCGTCTTAATACTGACTGCCAAACACTTTCATGGGCTTATGGAGCTTAATGTGAGCACAGATATAAGGTTGAGATGTTGACTGACTGGTTGAGGTAGAAGCCGCGTGTAGAGGCAGTGAGGCTGACATGGCGCTCCTCCACAGTCACAATGTACAGGTACATGAGGTCGCCGTGCATCTTCCTGTTTCCAGGTGGAGGGTTCCAGCCGCTCATGGTCAGGACCTTCAGGCACTGCATAGGCTGTTGTGGGGGAGGAAAATTATAAATAATTGATCTCTTATTTGACTTTGCATCTATTTTCCAAAAGCTATCGCTGCTTCTCACCTTCCAGTCCTTATTCTGTGGCTGGAGGGGCACCAGGGGGCGCTCTTTGCTGCCAGGCAGGATGTGCTCTGGGGGGGTGCAGTCGATCTGCTCCAGCTCGTTGCCCTTTTTCTTTCTCTTACCACTATCTGCAGTCACATGAAAACAAGCAAGGTGAATGTCTGTGGCCCACCTGCATGTCGCAACATTCACGCATAAAACACTCCACATTAACATTCACGCTCCAGATGGTGGAGCGCGGCTGCACAGAACGTCTTTAAAACAGCACCGCACCTCCGAGGTCTCCGTCAGTGAAGATGCTGAGGAAGGAGAGGGAGTTGCAGTCCACTCCGTTGTAGGCATCTGAGGGGTCCAGACTTTTCAGCAGATCTCTGATGTGACGCACATGGATGCGGGCCTCACGCACTGTGTAGGGTTCTGGATGAGAGAGAGATGAAAGAAATTAAATACCGCGCAGGCAGTGAGAGGATTGAGGATCTCAGGCTGATGGACACTTTAGCTTATGCCAGTAGAACAAGGCAACAACAGATGGAGGACAAATCATTAAAGCTCAAATCAACAATGCTTTCTTGATAATATCGCCATCTGTATGACGGTGAATTGACAACGCCACATTGATTGTGGCTGATGCTGAGAAACCTTGATCAGTTTCATTACTGCTACATTTGTTTTCACACTATCTGGTTAGTCGATGACAGTTTCACTGCACACCAACAAGGTTGAAGTGAAATGCAACACTGGCTGCTTTGCCCTCTTTGCCTGTCCACTTTAGTTTCAGTATGTGAAGGTTACAGTCTGCAGCTGTATGTACATCCTCAACAGACACCCTTTAGAAATGCATTTAATTTAAAAAGGTACTACATTAAGTCTTTCGTATTGCTTTTACTTTTCCTCTTCGCGCCACCGGAGCGAGACAGACACGAGTGTGAACAAAAGCCTCGGACTGAATCTCACCTTCCACCACTTTGAGCAGCGAGCCCTCCTGCAGGCCCTCGATGGACTTGAGCTCAGCAAAGTTGTCCAGCACGTTTCCATCCAGCTGCAGGGAGAAGCAGGTGCGGTGGCAGGTGTCCTCACGGTCCATCAGCACCTGATGGATCTCCTGTACCATCTCCTGGGGAGAGACCTGACGTAGACGAGGAGGGAAGAGACAAAATGATGTAGGCAAGTGCAGAATATGTGCATTTTAAGATACATCACCTGCTTTGGTTCAGCTGAAAACAGTGCTCACATATTTTTCATGTTCACACTGCAATCCAAGCATCAGTACCCATTTCATATGATTCACGTACACAGGTCTTAACATCGCTGTGTTGTGGCATCAGATAAGCTTTTGAACTCATGGACTTGTGATATTATGAAGGACTTTACTCTGAAAAGTTAACATGGAGGTAATAATTTCTCTCCATCAAGATGGTATCAAATATCATCAGCTTCAGTTCTTTCACGCAGTGCCGTCGTCTGTCTGAACACCTGTCCTGTCCTCACCTGCAGGTCAAATGGCTCTGTTCCAGGTGCCTGGATCTTAACGGTGAAGCCTGTGTCCTGGATCACGATCACTTCCTGTTCGTTAGAATCCTCTCCTCCGTCCACCTCGCCATTCCCATCCTGCTTCGACTCTGCCTCCTCCGTGTGCCCGTGAGCCCCGTCACCGTTCACCATGGCTGTATCTGCACTGTGCCCTGCAATGGAAGAGACGCAGAGGTCATCAGTCTACGTCTTGTGGTAGAGAATTTGACAACTCTGAACAAAGATACAAGCAGAGAACAACAACCACAATCTTTATGTGTTGGGGAGAAACATCTCTCTACATCTGCTGCATCATCAGGGAGCACCACCTTCAGATTCCATTGTCCTTTAAGGTCAGTTTGTTTATTCGGTTTATTCAGTTATGAAAACAAAGAGTTTGTTTAGGCATAAGATTTTTATACCAAACAACTAATAATAGACCAATGAATCAACAATTAAAGCAATCATTAGTCGCAGCCCTCCTTCAGACTGTCACCCATGAAAAGCAACTCATCCAGAGTGTGTTTTCATGCAGCAGAACACAGAGATGCTGCCAGGCAGCCTGGTCACAAACAAAGCACAAGGGACCCAGAGGCTGGATGACCTTATCGGTAATCTCATGAAATATTTATGAATGGTAGAACAGAGCCGACAAAGCTGTGCTACAGTATACTAGTGGGAATGTGGATACATTCAAATACAATCAACAGTGTAAGGCCTCAAGACGTAACTTCCATCAATCAGCAACTACAAGAAACTAAAGCTGAAACAATAAAGGACAGATCAAAACATTAAACAATAGGTAACCATTCATTCATCGCAGCTGACCTAAACAGAAAGTACCTATAATCCAACACCAACCTGCTGAAACCAACACCATTGCAACACAGGAGGGAGTTTAGCCAGGAAGCCTTGAGTGTTTGATTCTTAGAAAATGTGCACAAGCAGGAATTATTGGTCTGATTGTGCCAAACATTAGTGAGCTAGTAACCATTCACTGTACTCTGCACAGGACATTCAATCTCTGAGGGTGAACGTTACTCATTAGCATTATAAAATCAGCATGACGTGACAAATCTGATGCAGCTACGAGAGAATCAAAGAATACGTTATATTTCACACCTATTCTAGAGTAACAGTAAAGGTGAGAAGAAAAATGACATGAATAAAAATGAGGCTCTGTGGTACATTAATTCAAAAAGGAGCAGGGTCGAGTATGTGGATGTCAGACACCTGTTTTCTCTCACTGGGACACAACTGCTGCCAGCCTGCCAGCCACCCAGCGTGTCCTTGCTCACTGTCAAGGGTAAACAGCGTCAGGGTTACTGAAGAGAAGGGGGCCAAGAGGGAAGGGAGGGGCTTTGTGACTGGACTGCGACCCCGGGTGGGAAGGAACGCACTGAAATGGTGGAGGAGTGGGGGAGGAAGAGAGAGACGACTGGTCGGCCACCCTCTGAACAACAAACACAGTGACTTCAGAGCAGATGCGCAATTTATAATGTTACAAACCAGAAGACTCTGTGGGCTCTGTGTTAAGAGACTGTTTGCTGCAGCAGCAGCACAGCGATGTTTCATTTCTTTGTTGTAGTCATTTTAATGATTACTTGATTATCAAAATAGATGGCAAACAAGTTTCATTTGACAAACTTGTCGACTTATTATTGTAGCTCTAATTCACTTATATTCAACTTACAATCATCATCAGGAGACCAAAAACCTGAATCTATCACTCTGTTTGCTCCATTTTTGGTCTCTACCAACTCCTGAAGGAAATATTTGTCTCTTTAATTAAATGATTCACTTTGTTCACCAGCTAGTTGTTCAAGCTGTGCTGGTTTGCTTTCTGGTGCCGAGCAGCTGGTGTACAGTGTTTTTTTTTTAATCTTTCACTGAAAACAGCTGCCTTCTGCAGTAAACCCCCCCACCCCAAAAAAAAAAAAAAAAAAAAAAAAAACCCAGAGAGCAACGCAAAATATGAAGCTGCAGCCAGCTGCAGTGAGCTACACTCACTATGAATGCTCAAGGAACTTGAATCGATCCAGGTGATAATTCTCTGAAGGTACATCACTGCCACTGTGACTCTGACATCATCATCACATTTGTATTATTTAAATATTGATTAAAGTCGCTTTAATGAGGAAACACACAACTGCCATGTTTGAGGGATTGTTCAATACTTGTTTCTCCTTCAACTTCTTCCAACAAGGTGTGGAAGTGTTGCTTAATGAGGAACATTAGATGAGCTAGCTTTAGCTGGTAGCACTCACCACATCAGAGGAGCTTGAGTGCAAGGTGCAACAGGCACAGAGATTGATGAGGCAATCCAGCAGCCTGTGTGTTGCAAAACTGACCCCATTTGCCCAGCAGTGGAGAAAGTTCAGGCGGGAGTGGGGATGAGGAGAGAAGTGACGAGTGAAGCTGCAGTTGAACAGTAAACAGGACAAACCTTGTGTCTGCTATTGTTTAGAAGGGAAGAAGGAAGTAGAAAATAAAGAGGCATTCCAGATTTTTTCCCATGATGCATTTCCTCTGGAAATGAGATAAGGTGGCGAGACACAATAAAAAGGATGGTTTTTATAATCCTAGTTCAAACCAGACGGGCCAACTCGGACAATTATCAGTGATTTTTGACTTACATCGGACACCACAAATAGTTACTAACTTCACTCTTTCAATAAAATCATTAAACTGTTAAATCAGAGATATACAGACCAGACGGAGACACAATGCAACACTAGAGGAAGCTCAACACAAATGACCCACTCAACTTTTCTCTGAATCAAACTCATTGTCAAGATTCAAATGAGCCTCTTTCAGCGATGCAATACTAAGAAATAAACTCTTCATTTTTTTTTTTTTTACCTTAGTCCCGTTTCTCTTGGTAACAACAAGAAAATAAATCCAGCAGCCATCTATCCTCTCTGTGGCCCTTGACATGCGGACCCTGGCTGCTGCCATGGCAACCGTAACCAGCAAGACAACCCTGAAATCAACAACAACACGCAAGGTCCGTGTGTAATCATGTTTGCTGCACCACAAGGTGTCAACCTCCTGGTGGACGGACAGACCCTGAGTCATGCATCCATCCGCATCATGGCAACAAAGACTGAATACAAGAATCTGTTTGAGACTGATGTTATTAATGAGTTACCAACGGCTCGCCAGCAATGAATGACAACTAAATTCCTCACTTTCTGAAATGTTATCAGAAAAGTTTCATTGAATTAAGCCCAGTTAGTCCATCAACATAAAATTAACAAATTTGACGATTGATTGGTTAATTCTGGGCATTTATAATAAAAGAAATCTTTGAGTTTTCAAATGTTAGTCAAACAAAATTTAAATATACAATTGGGCAGACATTTTTGAGACAAAAAGATAAGAAATAAGACAAAATTCTTCCATGTTCAATCATATTACTGTGCAGTTTATTCTCATCAGGCCTACATGACGTACTCATAAGAGACTGTCTTATATTGGTAACATGAAGATGTTCTTTCTTATTAAGGCGCCATTGCTTTTGCTGCTGCTGAAGGAGACTTTGGTGAGGAAGACATCTGGCCAGGAGAGGAATAGTGCCAGGGTGACAGTGATTCCCTGGATTAACCAGGTCACTGGTTTTAAGTCCCTTGAAATGCCTGATAGTGACTGATGTCTTGATATGGCTGCTCTGCCATGTGCTGCTCATGTCCTGTTACAACTGTTGCAACCTTGTTCAGACATGTTCAGGTCACAGGTCAATGGCTGCAGCTATTACTCATTTTCACTATCAATTCTGGGTTAAGCTAATAACCATTTGGGCCATGAAATGCCTATAAAAAGTTCTAGATGATACCAACACAAAACATAAAGTTTTTTTTTTTAAATCATCACATAAGACAAATAAAAGCAGCAAAGCATAACAACTGAGAAGCTGGAACCAGAGAGACTGTGGCAAGAGATGCTAACCACTGTTCGGTTAATTGACTAATCAATTAAAACAACTATTTGTTTCAGTTCTTAAATGAAGCACCCACTGCTCCATGTGAGCTTGACATGACTTTCAGGTCAGGCCATGATCCAGAAGAATAACCAGATAAATGAACATGCAATCAGCACAGCAGCTCACCCACAAAGCAGCACAACCTCATAAAAGCAGTGAGAATGAAATTACACATGCAGAGACAATTCAAGGTCCCACATGTGACACACACAGTCACAGACAGGCTGCAGCAGTGTCTTGTGGTGCTCTCCAAGTTGTGTAACGTTAACTTCACCGGCTAACAGTCCGCGTCTCTGTTTAATCTCCTTCTGCCGACAACACTCCGCTGCGAGCCGCCAATACTTCTCTTTTATCTGGCAATATACTCACCAGCTTACACGTCTCTGATCGTGTATTATTAGCGTAACCTTCCTTCTCACTGTGCATGCACCATCATGACTTTTTCTACGACAGCCAGCTTCCGCTTCCCGGTCGAGCAGGGACGCTCGATCTCATGTTCCGCGGCGGGGGGGAGGGGATGACGCTACGCGGCGTTACCACCGACCGCCGGCCACTTCATCCGCCTCACATCTCTTAAAGCTATTTTTTTTTTAAAACATAAAACCAGGCAACACATATTCCTTAAAGCTTGTGCGACATACATCTCTTAAATAAATGTACCCTATGTTTATGACTCCCCCGTGTTCGTGTGAGCAGTGTGCAGCTCCACTGAAGGTGACCTTCAATTCATTCCTATGACATGCTGTTACCGAACATGTGCGTCAATACGACTTAGCATAACACAAGCTGCTGCATTTTTTTACACAAACACACAATGTGCGACACAGCCGGGTTGTGTTTTTCCTTAAAAACATCCGTTTAAAGAGCCTAAGCTGGCCTTTAGTGCATGACACGCCGGCAGTGACAGGTGCGCCTGCTTGCTATTTAGCCCATTAGCCTGTGAGCCAGCTAACTAGCTGCGTACACAATGAGGAGGCTAATGTTAGCATACCGGCTGTTTGGGTTAGCCTCTTTGGTTGTTGCAGTGTCAGGCTGGACTACATGCCAACAGCTATGACCCATGGATGTAAAAATGAATGTGATCATGCGCAGGCTGCTAGCTTGCTAATTGGCATGATTGAGTCCTCTCATTATAAACAGACAGCTAATTAGCAGACTATGCTAGGTGGACCCTCTAAACTTGGAAGGGGCTACCAAGGAGATGGCAGAGGAGGAGGAGTGTACCCTCTCAGACTAGCACCTTAGGTCTAAGGCAGTCGCATAACAAAGCATGAAGGTAAATGTCACCAGGATGCTTTGCAAAGACACACAGACAGCCGAAACATTTAACAAACACAGTGAAAACAGTTATTGCACATGGATGCTGGCTATATGAGGCTGTCCTGGTGCTGCATGTATAAACGAAAGGTGTGATCAGTGTATTGATAATGTATGACAGCTGTTATGACAGCAGATATGAACCAGTCAGTCTGCTGCAGAGTCTCACCACAACCGCAGGACTCCTTCAGACTCGTCTTGCTGGTTTCTTTGCTGTCCTGGGCTCCATCCCCGGCTTCATCCGCAAGATCAACCGGATTACAGTTAGGCACCGACGCCGGGATGTCATCTGTCTTGCTCACCATGGTCGGCAGTCAGTGTGGCAACACAAATCCCCCAGCAGCAGCGTTGCCTGAATATGTGAAGTCTGTAAAAGAAATAGAAAAAAAAATTCTGCTTCTCCGGCTAACGCAGGCTAGCTGGCTACATGCGAAGGGTACAAGCTTATAAAAACAAGTCTACCGAGGAAGGACAGTGCTGTACATAGTGGGGATCACACGTGGTTCTCTCCTCCCTCCTCTTGACCTCTTTGCCTTTGCGTTGCACTTCCCCACCCACAATGCGTGGCGCTACGGAAAGCCACGTGCGACAAATCGTTTTTTTGTTCTTACAAACGCCCCTTTTAATTATTTCTGTGGACAGTAGATTTTCTTCTACACTAGAGGGTATAATGGGAGCGATGTCTGAGAGGAAAGACAAGGTATCATAATACTGTTACTGTCATAAACACCACAAACAAACACTGACTGACTTGATATTTGACAGTTTGACTCAGATGTCATCAACTCCTGTCAGATGTTTCAGTCCGCTTTCAAGCACAAATGTCAAACATCTGCTGGTTCCAGGCTTTTAAAGGTGAGGATTTGCAGCTTTTTCTTGTAATTAATGAAGAGTATTTGGGGTTTAGACTGTTGGTTGGACAAAAGAAGCTCTTTAAATACGTCACATTTGGCTCTTTGGAAAGCCAAACATGTTTCCACTTTTGGGAAATGGTGATGACCCTTTGTCACATTTTACAGACTAAACAAATTAGTTGTTTAATCATGACAATAATCTGATTTATCGATAATAAAAAATTGTTGGCCATGGTCAGATTAGCCTGCTATGAGGCTCGAGAGCCCCTATTAAACCCTCTGTTCCCTCTGCTCTTTGTGCTGTTTGTAGTTTTACTGTGCTGCAATATTAACTAGCCCAAAGGCATCAAGTCACGCATGAAGACACTTTTAACTTATCTGTCTTACCTTTTGGGGACAGCCAGCACCAAAATATTTTAACCGTAACCTCATGAGAGTAAAATCCATGCCTCTTATCTGATAGGAGAGGTGCCATGACACTCTGTATAAACTCATTTGTAACTCTGATTCCTCTCTTCACCACAGTAGAGTGATCACAATCGTGTCTTGTCAGACCTCATTAATTATCGTACTGAGGGGAAGCTGCTAGACACAATTCCTATTAAATAAGAATTAACTGATAAAGTATGTGCTCAAAGATACAAGCCATCATTAAAATTACTTTTCACAGTCATATTTATTTAATGATCGCTTCAGTGCTGCAAAATGTGTGAGCACCTTCACCTCACTATCAAAACACACACATCTATTTGTCTACATGCTGATGCCATAAAACAAACTGGGATTTCAGTCCGTCAAAGGACATTACATTTTAGTGCAATTTTAACAATGAATTACTCCCATATCATACTATGTTTTTGTTTTATAATAAAGATTTTTTGATATTTAAGACTCCAACCACACCAAGTTTAGCTATTAAAATAACAAACATTGGGGCGCCATTTAGCTCAGTGGGTGGAGCGGGCGTCCCATCTACAGAGGCTTTGCCCTCGCTGCAGCGGCCCCGGGTTCGAGTCTCGGCCTGAGGCTCTTAGCTGCCTGTCGCTCCCCCTCTCTCTAAACCTGTTTCCTGTCGTGACTGCAGCTGTCCTGCCAAAAGGCCAAAAAAAATATACTAAAACAAAAACATTGCTTTCTTTGGTTGTTGTTGATGTGTGTGTGTGCTGTTTTATGTGTCAACCTACCAGTGTAAATGCTGATTATTCTGAAAATTATCCAAAGTTATCCAAATAAAACAAAAACATGATCCAGCTCCATCATTTAATCAACTGCAAATTTATTCACCCATTCTTTTAAATCAGATTTTCAGGTAAACCTTCAGGCAACAATAAGAAGCAGGCAGCAGACTAGACAATCCTTCATTTTATTCCAATTATGTGTACAGTAGATCACTATAGAAAGCTAACACAGTATATGCGGTAATCAGTTAGTAGCTTATGCTCACCCGACGAACAAACCATACAACGAGCCAGAGCAACGTCTCTATGTTGAGTACCACACAGCGTTATTGCTAGAGACCAAGTAACATGTCAAACAGGACGCTTTATGGCGCCACACACAGTCCACTGAAAGATGCAAAATAAACTCTTACGACCTCAACCAAGGACGAGACCTGGAGACGACGCTGCCGCCGACACTTCTTGTCATTATTATTATTATGAGGATCGGGGTTATTTCTGTATATAGGCGTTTAATAAAGATGGAAGACATTCCCTGTGGGTGTGAGTAAATGATCTGCATTCTTGTTTTCTGTTTGAGTGATGTAAGGTGCTTTGAAAAGCAGAAGAAAGCAAATCAGGCTGTGAAGATTTACTAGCTGAAATATTCAAGAAAAGACATCTTCGTTAAGGCATTACACCATCCGTCTTCATGTTAATTTCACTGGTGGGCCTCTTTGGTCTCATTAGCATTTTTCCCTCAAAGCAGGCGAACAGTATTTTTTATTATTTATCCAGGTTGTTACATAACACCAAAGCATACATTATCTAAAATGAGAGTTGATGCTGAAATGTTGCATGTGGGGTGTTTAAGTCGATTATGAAAGGTGGATGGAAAGTTCAATCTACCTGCCGCTTCATTTGGATGACATGTGGAGCAATGATGAGGACATGAAAGTCTAACAGTCTAAGTTCAGGATTCCTGTTGGGAAAACAAAAATAGCTCTCAACAAGACAGGTTCGTACTTTCATTCCCCACCGTCTTGTAAAACTTGAGGAAGAATAGTGCACTGAGTCATGCTAATGGCTTACCAGCAGAGAGGTGAATGAAAACTGTCGTCACATTTGGATTTTTACTCTAAAGGGAGACGGGTTCAGTTCATTTTCATCCAGACAGTCTCATGTGGCGTAATAAAGGAGACCTTTTATGCTTTTTTTTCCCATCCTTCAGTGTGTAACATATGTTCTTGTGCATGTAAAAGTTAAAATGTCTGCACCAACGAAAGCTCCCCTCTCCTACAGAAAACACTGCTCCTGAAATGCCTCGTCAGTAGTCCCACCTTTAATTCTGTGACTTCTTGACATCACACCACGTCAGCATGTCATACATTTGCATAATTTATGCTATATTCATGGTAGAAGGGAAGCTAACCGGAAGCTGAAAACACAACAGAGCCGACCGGTGACACAGTAAGCGGTGCTAGCTCAGGCATATGTGAGCTGACCAATCAGAGCAGACTGGGTATTCAAGAGGCGGGCCTCAAAGAGACGGGAGCTAAAACAAAACAAAAGTGTATAAATCTATTCTAGTAGTAACCCAAAATAAAATGATGAACCTGAAAATGAGCATAATATGTCTCCTTTAACGTTGCTTCACATGCAGCATGTCCTCACTTGATTCAGTGACAATCAAC
>OMLP01011267.1:0-20600 GCA_900302685.1 Spondyliosoma cantharus | reverse complement strand
ACACATCTGTCGGGGTGACGTGTTCAAGTGCAGGGCATAAAAACGATCAAAGGGGGAATTCGTGAATGTAAACCTACAAGCCGGGGTGTTTTGAGAAGGGGGAAAAAAAAAATAGACTTAACAAAATGGGAGTGGATTCAGTGGGACGACATTTGAATTTGAACAATTCATATGAAAGCATTGGCGATTTTTATTTTTTTTTTCCCCCGCGAGAAACAAGAACGCCACAGTCCAGTCTGTTTTAGGTAACGTATCGTTTGTTTCTCATTTGTTTGTGACATTTGACATGTTGCGTGTAGAAGAGATATTTCATCTCTGCCATTTCCTGTTTTTTTTTTTTTTAAACAAAAAACAAAACAAACACGTAGTACCGAGTGACGAGATTTAGTTTTTTTTTCCATAAACACATTGTCCGCGCTGTTTTACCTCACCTGTGTGTTTGAGCAGTCCCATCACAGAAACTGCATTTTACACAATGCTCCCAAAGTGTAAATTATGCATGACGCTGTTCAAAGCGCCACGTCCTTATTCATTTATTTATGTATTTTTGCAAAATGTAACCGCATAAATGACGCATTTCAGAGATGGAGACATTATACTCATCATATACGATCTAGAGATGAAGGCTGAATATTTCCTCGGATGCACGGCCGTCACTTCGTGTTGAGAAGCGGTGGTTTACATATAGAAAATAAATGGTCTTGGACATATGCGATCTGAGGCAACGTGATGAAGTCAGAACAGGAAAATAACTGCATCACGGCGAATCAAAGTCAGCATGCCTTATTAAAAACTATTCTCAGCACATTGTTAAATTAATAATGCTTTTAAAAAGTGATGGGGATAAAATTGGTAATTTAAAAAAAATAAAATAAATCTCTGTGATTGTGAAAACAGCTCGTTTGCGTTTTTGTTTTTTTTTTCATGATGACGATCCAATAAACCAATAAAAATACAATTAGAAGCACTTTTTCAAAACCTTTCGTTGTGGTTAATCTTTCAGCTTATAGTGGATACATTCAAAAAACAAATAAATAAAATATAATAAATAAATATTAGCTGACATGTATCCATCAGAGGCAACGGCAGATTGTTTAACTGAGTTTAAGACTGACACAAATGAAACAAACAACGCCTCTAGTTGTCTTGGCAAAAGAGACAAACTGTGACAACCCATCCTGCATAGCTCATTTTCTTCAACACACGTTTTTCTTTTTCCTAATGAGAATAATGTGAAAGAAATATGTCATTTTAACTATAGAGCACGAGTGTAAAACAAATGAAAGAATAAATGTGAGGCGTGGAATCGTGAAGAACCGAAGAGGAAAACATCAGAGGTAGACTTTGAGATAAGCAGAACAAGTGCTTTAATTGGTTTGAGTGAACGCTTATGGAATGGAGTGTATTATTATTATTATCATCATCATCATCATTAAATGTGAAGAACAATAAACATACATCAACACTTTGGCCTCTCTGCCACTGAAAGGGAACTCTCATCAACCGTTGTCAGACAGCAATGCACAAACACACACTCACACATACACGCAAAGTAACGCTGCAACCAGCGCTGAAGTCTTTTTAAGAGTGTAGTTTTAAAAGGACTCAGGACTGTTGTGAGACCAGAGCTCGATCAGCAGGAGGGGGATGTTTCCCCGGCTGGTGTGTGTGCACCTCCCACATGCGTCAAAATTCTAAAGATTTGTTGATTTTAAAATCTTAGAGAAATGTTTCCAGCCTTGCAGATCTCGCCCGGCCTCCTTGTCAAATCTAATTTCCCTTAACACTTGATATATCACATGAACTCAGGGGCTGTTTCCCAGAACTGTTTAGACACTCCATTTCCCAGTACACATTAAAAAAAATCAAACAAACAAAAACAATTTCTGTTCAAACGGACACATTTTTACGATACACAATGTTCTTCAAGCTCATGTGGGGTAGTTCTGGCTGCTGAAAGATGCTTTTGGCAAGTTAACAGTGGCAGCAGGTTGACTGATGGGTGAAGGAGCTCATTCATGAGAGAAGTCACAAAAGCAAAGGATTCATTTTACGGTACAGCAGCAGGGCGCGCGTGTTTTTTATTGTCTTTAATTTGCATCTGTTAAAGTCCGCCGTCGTCACCGCCTTCCTCGCATGGAGATCCAGAGTTTATCTTCCCAAAACAAAGCTGAAGAAAAATCACTCTCCCAGCATGCACTGCTCTGTTTTCTATTTGTGTGACTAAGAGGGGAAGCCTCCAGGGCCGACCAGAGCAAAGCATACTAGAAGAGGATCCCCTCAGTCCCTGTTTTCTGTATGACACAATATGTACAATATGAGCTACGTGACAATAGAAACAAAACAGCCCATTAATAGTGAAAGAACACAGAAATATCAACTATTCAATGACTCAGGATGAACTATAACCTCCCTGATAAACACGCACGTGATCTGGGTTACACAAAAAGAGATGGAAGCAAGAAAACATAAACCTGTTTCACAAATGAAGAAGAGTTAAAGTGAAATTTTGGACAAAAAACCCCCCCAAAAAAATCACATTCCTGAAATGCGACCGATATCTGTGGTTAAGTGGTGATGAAGATGCTGTCGGATAGGGAGAACTAGCACAACTAAACACAATCACGACACACGCACGTTCCACGATGCACTTCCACACACGCACGCACGTTCTTTATAAAGGCAGGGCCAGCGTGAAACGAACAGGGGGGTTAATATCAGCGGACACCGCCTTGCTCAGAGGAGGAGGCGGAGGAATGGGACGCCTGTACACACCGAATAATCAGAACGATGGATTTGAATTTACAGAACTGAATCCACCAAAATTTAAGACAGCTGTTCACTTTTTTTTTTTTTTTTGTCGGTTAAAACACAATCATTAGCATGGTTTTGTTTAACTGACTGAAGCTAAATACAAAGGTGTTGAGGGGTGGAGGGAGGTTGGAGCGGGGAGGGGTCGAAAATAAAGTGGGAAACGATGCATGTTAAAGAAAACACCCTATTATTAAAATAACCTTTTTAGCTTTGTTTTAAAAAAAGATTACAAAATATAAAATTAAATAATTTTGGAGTATAAAGGCACACATCTTGCACAGTGTATACAATGAAAAACAGTTATTTAAAGCATGGCAGGGGACTACTTTTTTACGCTGAACAGCTCACAAATCTGGTTAAAGTGTAGGGACATGACGAGAACCTGAACAGCCAACAACACAGACTAGAGAGGGAAAAGGAAACTTAGTCCTGTGACATGCAATTTTTTATGACTTTTTTTTTCTTTAAGTACATCTATAGTAAGCATTGTATAAATTCAAGCAGTATCATTCTTCATTTACCACAGCACCATCATTCATTCCTAAGGGTGGCTCCTTTTTTGTTTTGTTTTTTTAAATACAACTACATTTCATGACTAAAATCCAATGTAAAAATATAAATGTGAATATAATCTATGATATCTAAACAAACATATCGTGATGGAAGCTTTTTGCATGGGTTAGAATAGTCAAGGCGGACGACTTTACTTGTTAAAGTAGGTTATCCAGAAGTGATACACAACATCACGCGCACAACAGCTTTTTCTCACTTACATACGAGTATATTGCATTTCCCTTGTTAAGACCGTATCAACTAATTGGGGTCGTGTTCGTAACATTTGGTTCCTTTCCTCTTGTGCAAAATATACAAAAAAAAAAAAGAAAGTCAAACAGAAATTATTACCACATAAATTCATAAAACCGCCAAATTCAAACACAGATAAACCGCCTTTAAAAAAATGTCAACAATAACAACACACACAACGATGAATAACAGACTCACAGGCTAGGTCAGAGAAGAGAACGACGCGGTTATCTTCCCAACCTCCCTCCACCCCTTTCTTTTCCCAACCCTCTCCCTTGACGTTTAAACACTGACACACACATCGCCATCACTGGGTGTGTGCTGGTACGATGCTGGAGGTAAACAGTCTTCTGTCTGCCCTGAACGCACAAGCACACTGTTGCCTGGCCCCAAAACCTGCCACCACATCGCCAGCACGGAGCACTTCAAAAAGGGATTGGAAAGGTTAGTTTACAAAAGCCCTGTAAACAGAACTCGTCCACTTTCCTCATTGAATATTGCAGTAAATTCTTCCAGACCAACCCCTGCAGGAAGCGGCACCCGTGGGTGAGAAATGGCGGAGGATCTGAGATCAGGCCCCTAAAGATTCAGAGTTCCATTTCCTCTTTGTTGCAGCACATGTAACAGAAGAGAAGAGCTTCTAACCTCTAATAACAAATAAAAGTGCAACATGTTTGATTTTTACTCATAAGGTGCTGATGGCAACAGAAAGTTAAGGGCTGCTGATGTTTCAATGTGTCGCCCTTCTTTTTTTTTTTTTTTACAAAGATATAACAAGGACATTATCACTATAGCCACAAAGGACTTCTGGGTCTTTCCCTGCCACGGGAACAGAAACCAGGCCTACATTACAACAATGCCCAACGTATTCAGAGTGTGCTTGAATCATGCCTCTTCTCATTTAAAATGTCCTTCCCTTAATCATTCTTAACCACGACAAAGCAAAAAGGGACAAAGCACCGACAACCACTGAGGTGCAACTAGCGCTGGAAACAAGCGTTATAATTTACTGCAACAAGCGAACTCATCTCAGCTGATGAGAAGTGTTTGGGTGTGTGGAAAGAGGATAACCTGAAACTGTAGACGAAGGGGAAGCGGGAGGGGGAGGCGTATAAAGCGTGAGTGATGGAGGAGGAACCCAAATAGGAAGATTTGTTTGGCTGAGTACTTGTGGAGCATTTGGGTAGGGGGTCTGGCTCTTGCCCTATTGGAAGACTGCTTCCTACTTCCTGAAATGAAGCAATTGCATTAGTCGAGGCTCAACATAAACTTTCCTGTTAAGCCTCCTTTCTGCAAGAGGAACCTCACGTTGTGCCGCAATCTGACCTATGCACTCCCCTTGACCTCTCGCTATTCACACCATACCCTCCGCCTCCCCTGTAACATCGTAAGGGAAACACAATTACAAACATCAAAATAAAATGAAAAATGCAGGGCTCTGGATGTTGTAATAGAGGGCAATAAAAAAAAAAGCCATATTCCCACATAAACAACCTTACGGACAAAAACAAATAATATAAAAAAACAAAACGTAATGACTTGGACACTTGCTTTCAACACCCTTATCATCCAAAGTAACACATGAACAAAACTCAACAGAGGAGAAGTTAAATGTAAACGAATGATGGTTTTGTTTTTAGCTGCAGAGCGTGGCACCCCGCTGACAGAGAGGGAGACAAACAGGGAGGGGTGAGGAGAATGGATGAGGGAGAGTGATACAAAGCCATCACAGCACCTTATTAATTCAGCCTCTCAATGGTTTTTTTCTCTCTCCGTCACTTGTCTTCCCCAGCCCTACTCCCCGCTTGCCCTCCCTTTCCCCCATGTGCCTCTGTGCCTCCCGTCGCTCCTGGAGGCTATGACAGGATAGTGGTGATGAAATCGTAAAACCTCTTGGAGTACTGCTCTGGGTTCACCGTGGAGATCTCCGCTCCGGCCTGTGGAGGGACACGCAGACGACTGTCATTCACAACGTACATTGTTTTCTGAACAGAACCATTTTAACACAGGGTATCATTTCTGCTGCGAAGAGTCTCTAAATTAGAACAGTACAAAAGAGAAAGTAGCGTGGGATTATGGGAGTTGTGGTCATTTTTGTTTGACAACCTTTATTGCTGATGAAAATGTATCTATGAGACTCAGGTAGAAATGATCATGGACAGGTTTTATTCATGTATGCTTAGTCATGTGCACTGGCTTCCTTTCTCTTCCTCCTCCTCCTCCGACTCATCAGTCATAGTGTCAGGTGGCACCTTTACCTTGAACAATTTAATGTTTCTCTGTGTTTAATCATTGTTGCAAACATTAGGTATTTGGAGCTCAACAAAATATTCAACAAAGGTCTAGGTTTGTTTTTTGTTTTTACACATTTACATGTAAAGATTTTACATCTTCACCTCTTTAAATAGCTCCGGCATGCAGCTATAATTGTATATACATGTATTCAGCCTTCATAAAACCAGGTAAATGCAACTGAGATTACATTTCTTATTTTACAAGGGAGACCTGGCCCAGAATGACAGCAACATAGAGTTAGAACAGTAAATTAAGAAAAAAACAGCAGATAAAACATTTTCACCCAGACAACACGGACTCAATAGATTTCACCATAATTTAGAAAATTGATCAGTAGTAAATATTTTGAAGTTTAATCACAGTCTGTTGATTGCTTCAAGCAGTGGGTGCCGAAAACCTAAAATCTTCCTTTCCAAATTCAACAATTTTTGTTGGGAACAACAAATCACAAAGTTTGAACAAAGAGTGTGATTTCCATATTTCAAGTTTAAAAGAGAAGATAAGGACATGGGTAGTTTGCATGAATGGCTTTCTATATAACAACATACCAGTGACAGACGCAGCGAGCACCTAAAGCAGACAAATTTACTTTTGGCTAAAATACACAATGATGAGTACGAGAACCACAGTTTGTAATGAACATACCCCATGTTTGACAGTCTTGGCGGCGTGGGCAGCTTTCTTCTTGGCGTCGTAATGCTGAAGGATGTCTATTACAGCCATGAAGTACACCTCCTTCCTGGGAGCAGCTGCAATTTAAAACAAATGCGCCATGAATTATGTAAATCAGGTAGTATAAAGAAGAACAAAATGCTTCCGATATGTTTTGACAGGTTTGAGAACTGGAATAAGGCCTACAAAAATCCAGTAGGGGGAGCTCTCAGTACTATATTGAATATTCCACAAAGATTGTATGGTACTACACATGCATTTGGCTGCTCACTTTCATTGCTTTTGATGGCGTAGACGTCAATGGTGGGATCAAACTCCCCCGGTGACAGGGGCTTGTTGCTGTCCAGGGTGTTGCTGGGACTGTCAGGGGGCGTTCCGATGCCCCCTCCGTCGCTCTCGCCCTCTTCCTCGGCCTCATTGTCCTCGCTCTCCACCTCTTCCTGCTCTGCTCGCTCAACGTCGTGGATCCCCACTAGCAGGCTGTAGTCCATGAGCTTCAGCTGGGCCAGGAACTGAGGACGGTGGAAGACGGTAGGACAAGAGAGGAAATAAAAGTAAGTGAGAGGATGAGAGGAGGACAGCGATAGGAAAGAGTAGAGAGGAGGAGCCAGAGAAAGAGGACAAGTATTAATACTGACAGAAAGGAGTGACACAGATGGAAGGGTGTTTTTTTTTTTTTCAGTCACATCTCATTGTTAACACATACCTCCACATCTTTCCTGAGCTTCTCCAGGAACATTTTCTTGTTTTCCCCGTCGATGTGGATCTTCTGCCCGTCATTGATGAAGTCATTGTCCTTGTAGGTGGGTAGCTCCTTGGCCTGCCCATTAGTATTGGAGATTAGCGACCAAATAAACAACAGTCAAAACCACAACACTAGACTGTTCAGACCTGAGAGGCACGGTAGTGTAGGCCGCAGACCTGGGCAAAAATGTGACAGAATTCTGGTGCTCATATCAAGTGCTTTAGAAGATGAGTCCATAAATATCACTCTATCCAATCACACTAAGTTAATATCATTGAATATTGATAGATATATTTACGTTCAATGTCAGAAATTGACTAGAAAGAAAAGGTTTACTGAAAGCGATGACACCAGCATCAGTATTCATCATCCTTTCCCCCAGAATACTACTGTACCATACTGTGCATATCTTTACACAGGACTAAAAGATAGCATATACCTGTCTTCTTCAACTGTAATCAAGAGGTATTTCAAAATGCATGACGACAAAGATTAATTCTAATCTCAGTCAATAGTCAAGTCAGCTGAATGTTTTTGCCTGGCAAGACAATCCTGCATGTCGAAATACCCCTTTGATATAAATGAGGCTTTGAGCCTGTGGTTTGTTAGGTAAGCCTGTTTCATTTAGCCAAATATAACTTTTATTTGTGGTATAAACAAAAAAGTAAAGTTGGCTAACAAAGTACAGGCAGTCTGTCCAAACCACGGCTGACCTCTTTTAAAGTGATTTGACTGTGTAAAAGAGTACATGCAGCATGCTACCATCAGGGCACAGATCCATCCGATGCATCGATTCGCATGTTTTCCATATTTTTTTTTTTACAGTAAAATATATTTACGTCTCGTTACCATTTTTTGGTGGTACAATGCACAGACGCGTGGACAGCTCTATAAATGCATCTGGTAGATCCATACACTTTGTGTCATGAAAATAAAGCCATGAAGCGTCCATTTTGGCACTGGGCTGGGCTCTGAAAAGCATCCCTCCCTGAGACAAATCAAACAAACATTGTGCATCTAAGATGCTTTTTTGAAACCAGATTAAGTCCTGTATCGAATATAAACTTTTTAAATAATTCTCTCAAGCCAGTGTACTGTATCTTTGTGACGGCCTCTCACCGTTCAGCTGACAAGCAGGATGGAGGAGTTTCCTATTTAAGTGTCTATCTACTGGGATTAATTTCCTTCTTAAACTGGCTGCTGCAAAACTGCCAGCAGCCCGTAGGGGGAAGAGGTGTTATGTGAAGAGGGACGGGAGGCCTAGTTCTGAGTCACGGAGGAAAAAGAGAGCAGGAAATGTGGTAACAGGGCAGCAGTAGCAGTTTAGCTACTATGGTGTTTCTATGGCAGCAGGAGAAGAGCAGCAACACAACAGCGCTTTGTAGCACTAGAATGAGCTCAGACAGCACACACTGACACACATACATACACATACAGATTAGACCTTTACACAGATGAAGACAAAAATACATATCACAAGATAGGACACTTGAGCACATATATATACAGACATAGACCTCCAATTTGCTGTAAATATGGGATGTACAACTTGTTAGACTGGATAAAGATGCGACATAAAAAGTTAATGAGAACGCAACATAAGGCCGACTGCAAAAAGTGAAGATAACCTGACAGCACTATGCAGGCCTGTTGTCTAAACTGACACCTCAGCCTTTACATTCATCCATCTCTCTAAGCTTTCATTTTCAACTGTCGTTTATTTCCATCTCACACATTCTCAGTCTTCCTAACTGCTTCATTACGTCTTATGTCTTCTCACAGTCATGCATAGGGTTCTATCAGTTGGCCTGTTGATTTTCTGTTACAATGAAATGTGTCTGACTCCTGGCTGGTTCACTATATTGTGGCAGTAAGTAGAAAAACAGAAAGATATATTAGAGGCAGGAAGAAAGGGTGAGTTGTCGATGAGCCTTGTAAAGCTGTGTGACAGGTGAGTTTCTCCCTGTCCTCAAAAAGAAATGAATCTCATTTCTTTTCTGTTCTCCCGTCAGCTGGTTGGAAAATGGATCTTGGTCTTTTGACAACACTGATGTCTTGCTGTGTCAGAAGGACAAAGGTTTGCCTCTTTGAAGGATTTGTGATACGCAGTTTCATAAATTATGAGCTCTGACTTTTACTAATAGTAGCAGAAATCCTCTGGACTGTTTATCAGCACTCATAAAACAGTAACTGTCAAAACTTCATTTATCAATCACTTCATGTGTTCATTTCGTATCATTATAGGGGAACACAGAGTATAAGCTTTGTATACCATTATTTGTGCATAACTACTTGTTATGATAACAATTTGCTCTTGCAAAGAAAACAGTTTGAGAGCATGTAAACTGGGCATAAACACTACAAAAACTGTTTTGTCTGCAAGTTAATTGATTTGTCAGATAGTGCCTTTAATAACCAGATTATTGCTGCCGCTACACTAAAAGAAGCTACAGCTATCTAAAACCATGATGGCTGTCATATGCTGGACTTGTCCCCTGAACACCTAGAAACAAACTAAAAACTGGGACACTGGTAACAATGCAACAACACTAACTGCTTATAAAACAATTATTTCAGAAGGCTGTGGTTATTAAAACACTGATGAATCACATTGCATTTGGGCATACTATACAGCTTTAACATCTTTAAAAAAACACCTAGCAAACCTGATTTATCTCTTGGACTAGCTATTAACTAATGTCCCGAGGCACCTGCTCACCCACTGCCAAATATACTCTATTTTACAAAACAAAGGCTGCAGCGGGGTGCACGACATCGAGCCAGGAAATATTATCTGCAATCCTAAAACCCTTCAGAAAAACTATGCTTCACTGATTTAGAAGACAAATCAAAACGTGTGCTCACTTTCTACTGCAGAACATAGAAAGATTTTGTGTAAGTCGGTTTGTAGCAGACTTTCAGTCAGTGACATCTAAAAACAAAGTGAAGAAATTCTTAGTCAGCAAAAAATCTGACTTCCCATCTCTTCCCATCTCTGTTTCCTGAATATCATTTTGACCATGCAGTGTCTCCTTCCAGTTCATGCTGCCACCTTTACTCTTCCGCTTCTCGCTCTCCAGTCTTTCAGATGCATGGTGCCGTTGAGTGAATGGTGGCAACAACAACAACAAAAAAAAAAACTGTCTGGCAAAACTAAAACTGAACTGGCTGACACGTTGAGCAAAAGGTGACTGTAAATGGATGAAAAGTGTGCAAAATATGGCCTTGAAATAACAGTGTATCAGCTCAGAGAAGGCGAGGAAACGGAAATGCTCGGCCGTACAAAAAATAACAATAAAAGAAGATTGGTTTAATAGATCATGCCTGGTATATGAGCCCTGGTTCTCTTACATCTCTTACGTGTTTCATGGCGCAGTAAAAGCGCGTGGCAATCCGCAGTGTTTGCAGCCTTTGCTGAACGTTACCAGATTTGGGCCGCGGGGGCACATCCTCTGGTTGGGGCGGCTGCTAGAAAAGGGGGAGCGAGGGTAGGGACGGTAGGGGTGGAGGAGAGGAGAGAAGAAAGGAGAGAGGAAGGGAGGAAGGAAGTTGGAAGTAAAGGCAAAGTGTTTAAAATGTAACAGAACACAGTTGTTTTTTCTTCAAATTGGTAGAGGGTTGGAAAGGGCATGAGCGCGAACGAGCCGTACGACCAGTCTAGATGTTTACAATCCTCTGATGTCTTTACAATGGCTGGGTCAACAACGTGTTTATCAGTGTCCAACAGATTCATCCAATGACGACGTAAGTGTTAAGATTTTTGCTATCATACCATTTCCATGCTAGTGGTTTAGTAATTCAGTAGGATTTAGACTCTGACCCTAAAAATTATTCCTAAATGTTCAAATATAAGAGTTGTATAATGCTTTATAATTAAGTCCTTGTAATAAGTGTTAGTTAATAGGTAATCAGTACATAGGGTTAGTAGCATCATACATGTATTCATTATTAGACTAAGACATCTATACTATTCACAAACATATTAAAATGTTTATAAACTGTTTATGTTAACAAAAGCCTTATGTGTTTTGCAATAATTGTTTATAATAACAAAACAAACATTTAGTGACTTTTACTAACTTACCCATTATTTTATTGTTAAACTCAAAAGGCTTTCATTGACATTATCAAGCATCTATAAACTGTTTAAGCTATTCCTTATAAATGTCTTATAATCTAGCAATAAACTTGCTTATTATTCTATTAACACTATATAGTCTTGTTATTAAGCATCATACAGGGACTTACAAGGGTCTTTATATCTATTAACTAACGCTTATTACAAGGCACTTAATATAGAGCGTTACTGTTATATTCTTGGTCTGCCTTCACTGGTATTATGACTGTTTCCGGGCATAAACGAGTGGTAGAGAAACGAAGTGCTACTGTAAGGAGGCTAGGAACTGGAACTACAATGAGCAAAGAAACAACTGTACTAATAATACTGCAAAGCATCTATTCAAGTGTAGCATTATTTCTAAGGGATTACAATTACTGGATATGGTGCTACTAGTAAAATATCTATGCAGTTCACACTCATCCCGACAGATTAATGCCATGTGACCACACCAGAAGATGCCAGCTTGGGCTGGCATGAGGAGAGAGAGGTGAGTAAACAAAAAACAACTAAACAACTGTAGCTGATAGCTGCTGAGTAGAGGCCTAGGGGAGACAGGTGGTATTCCACATACCAAGGGCCGGTAGCTATCTAAAAACATACAAACACAACCTCTACTTTCTCCAGGTAACATAAATACAGCGATCGCACGTCTCCTCTAGTAGTGGGTCATGGACAGGTTTTTTAGTGGTTGACCATAAATAAAGGAAAATAAAGTATGATTTGATGGGCCCAAGTAAGACATAATATACCTAGTTGGGGCTCTAGTCAAGATTTTTTGAGAGTAAAAAAAAAACAAACAAAAACAATGCTTAAACCCACTGATCATCTGCTTGGTAAAATGCAGAACATCTGTCAGGAAGCCAATTGCTGCTGTTTGATAGTCAGAACCTGAGACAGCAGCTACAAGAACCTAAAAATGTATTTAATGAAAAGAAAAATACATGTCATATGTGGGTAGAACAGAACATGTCCACAATGTGCAACAGAATGGGGCTGGTGTTCATACACATCGGAATGTGTTAGAAATAACGTAACTTGAAAAAAGATGCAGAAAAAACATTATATACCATGCAGACGCATGCATGAAAGGGAGACGGTCATGCAGTCAGGAGAGAACCTTGCCGTGCTTGTTGTTTGTGTGTGTGTGATGCAATTTTGTACACACACACTCTGTACCTTCTGAACAAAACACTTTTTATTCTTCTTTCATTTGGCATGATGCACCCTGTCCCTCATTTTACTGCCCAACTGCAGTGTGTGTGCTTACATACTGGACTTCAACTAGAGAAGAACTATTTAAAGGAAACATGTATTTGTCGCCACTGAGCACTTGTATTGGGCAACAAACATAATTTTAGGCATGTCTGTATTTGAGTGCATGTACAGATGTGTTTCATATGAAGAAACCAGCATGTCTATTGTCAGATCATGGTCCTCTGGACCTTAGTTGGTCTCTTGAGACCTGTGCACATTCGAAAGTATTTATGAGACAACATACTAAGTAAAAACAGTAAATAGCTTCAAGCTAGTGAAACTTTATGATGCTTGATATATTTGGTTGGATTTCACTGATGGGTATAATGGCAAATAATCTTCATTCATGTCAGTTTGGCAAAATGCACTGTGATGCTTCTTAATTTATATTGCTCGACTATGTGTGATGTTTCACACAGCTAAAGTCACACAGTAGGCTCACATGAGTGTTAAATCCACAGCAGCTTTGTTTTTCCACTCATTTAACCCCTCACTTTAACCCCAATAACGTTTTGTTTCTTCTTCCATTTACAGTAGGCTATATTTAGTTTGGGGATTCCCTGAAGTCTTCCATGCCTCACTGAATGGTGCCCAACAGTTAAGCCCCTGTAAAAACCAGCTGGAAAGTTCAAACCCCTCTTGGTCAAAACAGTGACATTCATAAAAACCTTTCTCATGGTCAGATGAAGCTTTGCAATGTGACACGTGGAGACATGCAATGAAAAATAACCTTGGACAACCATCCCATTCCAATACTGCTGAGCTGACAGGTCAAACGAAGAGTACTCCAAATTCAGTGTTCAAGGACATTGTCAGCAACTTCCATCACTAACAAGTCAAAGCCTTTTATGTATAGCGTTTATAGCAAATCTTTAGCTAATACAATTTTAACAGGAAGCACAATGAACCATCGGCCTGTCACAATTTTAGTGACACAATTTTTGGTGACTCTGTCCAAATGGCCAAGAGCCAAAAACTCAAAAATAGCCAGTCTCACACAAACAGCAACATTTCCATCACCATCATTCACACTAAATCTCGCATAACACTTGAATATACTGCTCACACGCGCACACAGAGCTTGACAGAAAACACATCATACACAGAACTACTCAAAATCATGAGACATCTGATTGAATAAATCTCTAAACATATACCCAGACACACATAACCCTCAATCTTTCACACACAGACAGCAAGCAGGGGAACTAATGGAACAGCAGAAGCGAGGTTAGAGGGGATGAAGCAAATTAAAGAGACACAAATAGCGTGCAGGGGCTAGAAAGGGAAATGGGGTGATGAAGTAGGTGCTAACTGAAGGAGATGAATATTTGCTACTGTCATCCCCACCCAAAAGGAAACCAAAGCTGTCACTGAAGCTGTGTTTGTTGGGCCTGTTGGGTGATGACAGTAGGCCTAGAATTGTTTAAAGCTGTGGTGGTTATTGGAACCACTGGAAACACAGTTTCTCTCTCTTATTCAATAATCGTCCATAAGGCTTTTAATAGGCATGGAGTTCAGTCAGAATACCGGACTCATTTTATAAGTTTCATGTTTAGTGTATTTCTTAAAAAAAAGAAAAAAAGAGTTTCTCAACCGTTCATGATTTGCCCTTCTTCCTTACATGAATAAATGACATCAGTATCGAGACTTCAGCGGTGTGCAGTATGTGTCCATCTGTTCAATCCACACTGACTCCGACCTCCACTGTCATCAGAACCAACTGTCACTTTTAGCAACGCACCTCCTGAAAGGTGCTGAAAGGACACCAGCCTGTCTAATGGACAGAAATATTTTTCCACTGACCTACGTGAAAGCTAATAAAACAAGAAAATGGACATTGTTTATGTTTACTGACTTGATTGTTTTATTTACTCCACAACGTATAGAAAGTTGGACTTTGCTATATTGAGTGCACAAATAAAAGAGACTTTAAAAAGGGCATTAAAAAAATATTTAAGAATGACATGGAACAATGTGGTGTCGGTGTGGATTGATACATTTGTAAGACATCAGTTCTGATGCTTTAAGACCAGCTGGCGGTGTGGACAGTCTTGTTACTTTTGATGTATTTGTAAATGTATCACATGTTTCTATGTGTTTACTTTGTTTAAAAGCATTATTATTATTGTGATTTTTATTATTATTACTAATATTATTGCTTCTTTAAAGTATTGAGTAAAGGCTAAGAGGTCCTGCCTGTGCTGAAGATTAAATTGTGGGTATGTGTAACAGTGTATCCTGGCTCACAACAGCTGACTGTACCTTCTCCTTGTCGCTGGCCTCTCTTGCAACAGTGGAACCCTGGAAACAAAAGAAAGGAAATTACTCACCAAAACCTAGTTGTTAATGGCAGCACTGGAAAGTCTTACTTTAATCTTTCCTCAACTAACTCATTCCCACAGATACCCATTACCCTGCGCATGTTTAACACAGAAGGTAATTCAATAAGATACACACAACTTACAACAGTTTAAAACGTCTTCACTCTGCCCTGGGACTGGCTACCTAAATCCTGTTTTTGGACTAGTATTACCTGATGGATAATGCCTGCCATCTCAAACATACAATCAAACCGTATATATAGTCACAAAAGATTTTTGAGAGGATTGATTTCTATTTGACAGTTTATAAAACATTTGAACTACAAGCGGGCTGGTCTTGGGAATGAACACTATCAAATTATTCTTGAACCAAAAGTTCAGATGATCAGTAAAAACATGTCCCTAAAACATTGAGTGGCAACAAGCAGTGGTGTTGTGCAGCTACTGATCGGATTGACATAACTTAATCTAATATCAATGTCCTTTCTGATCACTTTTACACCTTGCTTTTTTAAAAATGTTTCTCCCCCTACCTTGAGATCATATTTTTTGTAGACGGAAAGTCGGTGAGAGAAGACATTGCGTGTAACAATCATGTAGGTCTCATCTCCATCCACAGTGAGCCTGTACATCCCCAGAAATTGAGGCAGCAGCGTGTTGCCATGGCATTCCACGATGAACTACCAAAAGAGAGTGAGGAATATCAGTTTATGGCCCCTTTATAGTCACAATATACTTACTCACTGCATGCCTCAAGAGTGGAGACTGCGAGAAATAGAGAAAGGTTTATAAAACCTATGACTAACTGTCACTCTGTGTTCAACTGTATGGTGCATAAGTGTGATTGGCAAAGGACAAAAAAGCAGGAAAATATACGGCACACCGATCATGACGCGGCGACAGCACCGCACCGTTATTCTTATGCGTTTTAGAATAATGTCACTTGCCAGGTCATTTAATGGGTAGACTACAGAATTTATTATACTTGTCAAAACGAAAATAGGAACTCCACTATGTCTCTCTTTACATTTATTTTGTCCCGTTGTCGGCTTCAGCTAAGAAAGAAATAGTTCGCCCCACATGTCCAAAATTCTTAGAACACATCAGAAAACCTTCCCGCACAGATTGCAGGCTCTTTGGTGGAGCTCTGCTTTGAATGAAGTTCTACTGTGGCAAATGAATGGACTACTTGCAGAGTGACATGAAGACATGAATCAGAGGCACAAAAAACATTGACAGCGGTGAGCAGTCATTATGTTTACCAATACCCGACCCATGCCTTAACTTGTGTGTGCTGCAGGCCTGAGTGGTAGATTGAAATTAAACTTCTGCATGTGTGTTTATAATGTAGTCCAATTTGGTACAAGCTCTCTAGTGTCTCTAAAATCCTGTGATCCCTCTAAGAGATTGGTGTTTCTTTCTATAAAGCTAAGTTTTAGCAGAGCACAATTCTGAGGTACTTGAGTGTTCTGTGGATAGAGATGTTATCACCTGGTGGTATTTCTTTAGAATGTTATGCATCTCAGCAACATCCTCACTGCTGATGGTCTTGATAACGTAGCGTTTGTCATAAGAGGTATGGAAGCGGGCTCCGCTCCGTCCCTGGGCCTCACTGTTCAGGGGAGCACTGCGTGTCAGAGAGTTCTGCAAACATATGGAGCAAGAACAGAAGGACAAATAAAGATCATGTTTATCAGGATCTACACACTGAGATATGATCAGCTTGTCTTCTTGACATTTTGACAACACGTTCATCTTTTGCACTGCATTCAGAAAACCAAAATGATGAACTCAATACTTCAGTTTTACTTTTTCAAATAGTCTGTCACCAAAGACAGAAAACATCTTAGTTTTTGTTGCTTATTTTACTATGAGTCGGGACCTTTATTGCCATTTTATGTTAGAATAGCTGCTTTTACAACTAAATATTCCCTGTTGGCTGAAGGTTAGAAATAGCTGCTCTCAAAGTGTATTTGAATGGATCCCACAATACAGCATCTACCTCCTTGTTGTCTGACCACCTTCCAGTCACCAGTCTAAACATGTGGGGTTCTGACCTTTACTCCTGCTGCCTGTCCAAACCTACACACAGACGCAAACAGCTGCTGCCCAGACTTTGGAGCTCAAAAGTAACATGATCCAACACCCCTGGCTCAATGCCTCATTCTGCAAGAATTCCTCATGTCCTTTGCCTTCAGTTCGCTCTCCCCTCTTCCAGTCATAGCATCTTTTGCTTGTACTGCAAAGTGCGGACTAACCTTTAAACCTAAACCAACTGTTAAGTAGCATTTCTTTCTTGTGTTTGGACCTACAATTGGTTGCAATCTTGTTTCTGCAGGGTCTTAAAAAGCATGTAGAGGACTACTTACAGTCCAGGTCCTGGTATAAGATTGAAGTGGTTTGTGTCACAGGCTGAAAATGTTTAAGAGGCCCTTAGCCTGAGGCTGACATAGATTAAAAGCTTTCAACCTTATATATTGGTTTTAGTTAATAATTTTCTCCACCATGCATTAATCATAATGTGGGGGAAAAAGGTTAATCTGTTTGCACTTCAGTTACCCACCACCAAAGTTTAATTCAATACTGCTTGAATTGCTCATTAAAATTAACACTGCTGCATGTCATCAAAAGAGAAGGCCTGCAGCTGGTGGTACTGTAATGAGGAATATTACCATTATAATTCAAAAATAATGCCAGCCAGCCTGCTTTTAGAGCAAGGGGGAAAAAAATACAAACCAATAAACTCACATTCACAATGTGACTGGTGCCTAATATAAGAAAGGAGTTCAATGTTGAGAATGTCATGACATTCCTTTGCACTGGCCAGTGTCTTAACACCCCCAACTGCCCACTCACTGCAGCCAGCCGAACCCTAATGTAAACATGCAAGAAGGACAGCTGCACTGAGCTGGGACACAATGACCTCCAAATACTGCCAACTCATTGCCTGCACTAGGAGTGGGGATTTACTATGAAAGAGTGGAAAGTTAAGGAAGGAGTGGGCTGAAACAAAAGAGGGAAAGGAAAAAGTGCAATAAAGTAACACTTTACTAGTTAAGTGTGTGATCCAATTTATTCACCAATGTTTCAGCCTGCTTGTTGCATCAGGTGGTTATATTTATCAGATACATAAATATCATATCCATTTAAGGACAATGTTTTGCCTGTAAAATCATCTGATTGTCCCTAGGAGCTGGCACTCTCTTGTGTGGCAATTCACAATAATCTAGTAATACAAAGTAAAACCAAAAAAAAGATTTCCGACTCAGAAATGGGAGTAATGTTGTTTTCATACCAAGAAGTCCTGATCATCAATGCCAAACCTCTCTCTGAGGTTTCGAAACACCAGAGGGCAGTACTCCTTGAACTTGAAATGGCTGGGCATGTTCTCCCTGTGCAAAAATCAGAAAACACAAGTGACATGGTGTTTGAGATGCTCTATCTCCTAAAGAATATATTGAAGAACTTTGAAAATCATATATATTTAACAGTGTCATCATTGTAATCATATGAAATACTTAAAAAGACCTTACTTGTTGAAGAGGTGGTTGTCCACTTTGATCTTCGAATAGGCCTTGAAGTCGTCTGGCATGAGCATGATGGGAATCTGAACATGGCTTAACTCATTTATCTGGGCATAAAAAAAGCATAAAGACGAAGGGGAGATCAGTAATGTATCTGAGAACACAAATAAGTCTAAAACATGTCAGTCAAATCCCATGTCAGATTATAAATGTTACAGTTTAAGAACCTAAACACACTGGGATAATGAGGGGAGAAAATGGTGGAGCCTAATGTGGAAAAAACATACTACATATCGACTTCATTTTATGCAAGCTTTGAGCTTTGCAACCATCACAGTTTTCTTTAAATATTATCCATAATATGTTGATGTAGCATCTTGAAATGTTCAAACAGGAATTCTACAGATATTCAACCATATGCTTGCTGTGAGTTTCACGGCTCAACTCACGTAATCTTTTCATGATGCAAAATGATCCCACCTAATAAGGTGCCAAAGACTGGTGCAAAGATCAGCATTCACATAACTTCACATGAACACTCACATGACTATACTCTGCCTCTGAAAAAAACAAACACATTCAGTGTAACAGAATGCACACATGTATCCCTTGTGGCATTTGTAAAAAGGTGAAAATGTTGGCTGACATGCCAGTAACTATTATGTTAAACGTTGTGGCACAAAATCAATTCAAATAAATAATGTCACTTTTTCCTCTGAAGAGAACCAAAATGTGGCGTGTTGCAAAATTAACCAAACAAGCACCCACAACAGGTATAAGGATGAACTTGCAACTGACGATTTTTCCCCAATCAAATCAGCTGGATAACAATTTTTGGCAGCGTTGTTCCAATACTACTGCCTAAAATACTGGAATTGGTATCAGCAAGAACACAAGTCGATCAGCAATACCACATAATTAAAAAAACAGAACTCTGCTACTTCCCTGCAATGTCCTGCACACCTGTACGTTGTATGCTGAAGATATTTCTTTATACACAAGTAGCCAATATCCATTAACAGCAAGTGCCTTGTAGCGCTGTAATCTCCTAGTCGACTGGTTGATTTATTGGTTGATATGTTCTGGCTCGACCAAAATTCTGATTGGTCGATTTTTGGCGTGTTAATTACATGCTGCTATGGCAGTGCGCAAAGACGCAGCGGGTCCTGCATATGGCATATTTGATCAGGAGGAAAGTACCAGATGCTAATGGGGGTGTTTTCAGAGCACCCCCGTTTCACAGGTAACAGTGTGTCTTCAGAACATCCCCCCTTGTTTTCACTATTTTGGATTAGCCCAACCCACTACAGACAAACAGATTGAAGAACGTACTAGAAGGCCTAGGTCCGGTGGTTTGTTAAATATTTATTTTTAAGCGTTTCATTTACAGTCATTCCTATTCTACCATGCCAAAGACATCAGCAGTGTGGCAGCATTTTATAAAAATAGAAAATGGAAAAAAAGTCGAATGCAAAATTTGCAAACAACAGTTTGTATATCACAGTTCGACTACAAACATGGCATATCACCTAAAAACGGTAAGACTTGTCTGCGTTAGGTTGCTCCGTCCATTTTAAGTATATGAACATATCAGAATTGGCATATTTCAATGTTTTAGTCTGATAATCGTTTTATAACTGCACCAATCCTTCCCATTAAGTTATAAAATGTTAGCAGGAGCTCCTGTGTTCAGTCTCGCTCTGTGCGAGGACACGCACAGAGCGAAATGATAGTGTCTGTCAATTATTATAACATGACAAAAACAATTGTCTAAATATTCCTCAACAGTTCTTGTGCTGATATCACTAGTTGACATAGTATATTTTCGGAAATCATGGGCTATGATTTTGTGCAGATGTACATGATGCAAAACGCTGTCAGAGCCGATAGACTCAAGTGTGTTTATTAATCAATTCATTTTAATTAATTAATTTCCGTGCAAAATGATAGGGTCAAAAACGATTTAATCTAAAGCAAATAGACTACTAGTCTTTATGTTTATTTTTAATTAATTAAGCGGATGGCTACCAAGGCTACCAAGACACAGC
>OMLP01011266.1:1525-15088 GCA_900302685.1 Spondyliosoma cantharus | reverse complement strand
ATGATACATTACAAAGAGCAAAGTGTAAACCTATTACACACACACACACACACACACACACACACACACACACACACACACACACACACACACACACGAGGGAACACAGTTTATCATCCAGTCTGACAACAACAACAATAATCATGTGTAACCATGTTGCTGAACGACAATACGAGAAGCCGTTTTCACGTTTTCTGTACAAAGATAATCCTCGATAATCCTTGTTTTCTTGTATTTCGCTGCAACTCAGCGCACGAACAACCTGGACTGCTTTGGACCGCCGTCATTCACGCGTGGTCTCGAAACGTGTGACCTCTCCCACGCAGTGTGCAAACCACGACTGTCAGGGTAACTGGGTGGAGCTGGTGGAGCATTTAGCAGCTGAAGAGCTGCACCCTCAGGAGGTGGTGGAGACCAAAAACAGAGCAATAAGAGAGGGAATACTGGACTTTATCAGGTGAAATAAAAAGTCACGTAGCTCTGTGGTAACTTGTTTACACTGCCCTCAAATGACCAGAGATAATCAATCAATCAATGTAGGTTCAATATGTTTCATTCCTCAGTACAGAGTGATAACAGTCTGTAAATCAACATGAAATAAACACAGTTTGACGTACTAATCCAAAAATGTCCTCGCCACAAATATTTCTATAAAACGCCTCGACTTCGCCAACAAGTCTTCACTTTGGCAGCTTAAAATCAAAGTGTTCTTACAGTCGACGAAGACACACACACACACACACACACACACATACCAGTGTGTGATAAACTCGGGGCTGTCGGATCAAAGCGCTGCAGTCAGAGGGATGAAAAGAGAAAGAGGAAGTGTGAAGAGAAGCCGACAACGAGAGAAAACAGTGTTTTTAGGACAGACTAGTTAAGACCTCGCTGTCCCAGTTGAACAGAATGTAGAGCTCGTGTGTGTGTGTGTGTGTGTGTGTGTGTGTGTGTGTGTGTGTGTGTGTGTTGTACACTCAGCAGTAGGTCTGTCTCTCTGGGACAGATCTCAGTAGGAGCTGGTGGAGCGACGGCGTTGAATGAATCTGTTCTCAGTCTGAAGCAGCGACGTCGTCCCTCTGAACGGCGTCAGGAGAGGCAGCTGATTGGTCGAGTTCTTCTAAAAGCCCGGCAGGAAACCGACCCGGTCTGTGTGAGAACCTGTGGCTCCGTTCAGTCTGAACGTATATGGGATGTCAGCAGCGGCGTCACAGGGACTCTGCAGATCTTTAGACAGCCGTGATCGTCTCACCGCAGCTCATACGGAGAATTTTAGCCTCTGGGTCGATTAATGATTTTACCTCGTCAACCAATTTGCAGTTTGTCTCAACATCTCTGAGCTTTTAGAGAAGGAGGGTTATAACTCTGCTCCAGGAGAGTGTCAACTATATAAAGTCTATATTAATCATCAGAGAAGAACTGGTGTAAATATGTTTATTTCTGAGATCGAGCAGATAGAATTATCTCCCCTTTTCTTATTTTGAAACCGAACTGAAAAGAAAATGTGGAGGAAATTCTAATATCTGCTCGATCTCATAAATAAGACTTTCTGAGCTGGAAATCATGATCATGACCATCAGATTATGCTACGTGAAAGTGTTTTTGCCTCTGACAGCTTCAGATTTTATTCTTTCTATTCACTTTTTTATCGAGGAGTGAAGCCGGCAAACCGCTCGCAGCAAATCCACCAGACTCCATTCACAGAAACAGTCATTTAACCGTCGTAACACACATCCACCACCGTGTTACAGTAATATATTACTTTTAACGGTAACGTGTCACAATCCACTTAACCGACCGAAGTGCAGCGTTTATTGTTGTTTCCACACCAACATGAACGTATTAATGTCGGTCATTTGGGCATTTTGTTGAAAGTAACTAAAAAAAATAGTGCAGTGAGGAATATATTACTCTACGCAGACAATAATATTATAATGTGATATATTACTCTAAAATGCAGGTAGCTAGTAATGTGTAATATTTCTATCACTAACTCTGGTTTGGTCGGACTAAACCTTTAATTCAGCGTGTTAGAGCTTATCAAGGTTAAATTAAATTACTTTAGTTAGCAGCAGTCGGTGGAGAGTTGATGGTTGACGACACGTCGCAGCTTCCAGCTCTGCGTCTTCGTCTTTAACGCTCCTCACTGCGTAAACTCACAGCGCAGGTTTACAGACTGACTCTGACGAACATATGACACATTTCTGTTACGCCATCGTATTAGTTTTGAACTTGGCTTTGCCCCCATTTCACTTGTGAACAACATCTGGACTGTTGTTTGTCCGCAGCTAACACAGTTTGTATCAGCCAACCTGAAATTCAGTCTGGAGGCCAGTTAGCAGATTATCTGTGGCCATGAATGACAGCTTGTGTCTGCTGCTGCGTGAAAACACCTCCACATCTGCCGTGACCCAGCTCTGGCCTTCAGCCTCAATATGTGCGAGTCATCACTCACTTTTGTGTGTTCCAGATTGTTCGACAGTCACAGTCGTATTGTTTATTCATAGAAAAAAAGGTGAGTTTTGAACGGAAAAACAAGGTTTTTATCTGATAGGATCTTTATTATGTGAGTGTGGTTAGCCTGACTCAAATTAGCCGACCGCAGTCTGGATAACTGAGTTTAGAGCGAGACGCTGCTGCTGATACTCAGCCGGTCTTAACCGAGTTAAAGAGAGAGAGAGAGAGCAGCCGTCCACATTCAGAGCAGGTTTACCACATTTCTCCATCAGATTTCACCACATAGTGTTTTATTCTTTTACATTTATCTGTGAGGAGGAAGGCGAGCGAGACACTGCCTGTTCTAAATATACTCTACATGCTGCATCGTAACCGTTTCTCCGTTTTAAAACAAGTCTTCAGCGCAGTTTTACATGTGCAGAACCTGCCTTAAAAAATCATGTTTTTAAGTTCTCTTCAGTATCACAGTGATCCAGTGACAGATGTCTGAACATCCACAGGTTCACTGCTGACAGGAAGTGCTAACAGCTGATTCTGCTGAGTTTTAATGAAGTTTCTTTAATTGTTTCTGGTTGTTTCTCTGTTTTAAATCAAGTCTCCAGCTAATTCAGCTGTTTAGCAGAATTATTTCCATTTTCTGCTCCTGTAAACTTCCACTCCACTACATTTATTTGTTACTTTGTAGATTACATGCTGCTTTAAAAGCCAAAGAGTTGCATTCTTAAATGTATTTTTATTTGCAATCAGATATAAAAATACTGATTCAGATAAATCAGAAACATGCTGAATATCAGATCCAATAAGAGATCAATCCAATGTATACAGTATGAATATACACATGTAAATATGTGTATAATCTACTTTTACTTGTATTTTTAATTATTAAGTACATTTATTGCCAGAAAAACTTTTGATACATAAATAAATACTGTAAGACTTTCTACTCTTCAGTTTTACCAGAGTAATGTTTTACACAATATCTTCACTTTGTTGCATTTAAGAATTATATAAATCAAACATAAGCCTGTGTCAACTCTGATATTACAAGATGAAAGTATTTTAATATTTAATTGACACATATAATGAAAAGAAATAAAACATTAATGTATCAGATCTGCAGATATGAAAATATATTTCTGTGAGTCGTCTTAAGGAAAATGTTTCCGTGCCGTCGCTCACTTCATCTTCTACCTCCGCTGTGTTCAGACGTGACTGTCCGTCATCGACACGTTGTCCTCTCCTGCCCTGCCTCTTGGTTTCAGTTACAGTGTTACTCCGTCACTTCAGCGGCTCAGTGTAGTGACGGAGTTACAGTATTACTCCGTCAGTTCGGCGGCTCAGTGTACGTCCTGGTTTGGCTTCGGAGTCTGCCTGCTGTCCGGTCAGTGGCAGTGTATCAGGCCGTGTTAGCTGCCTGCAGATTAGCTTCGCAGCTGGTGACCCTACAGACTGTTTACATTGTCCAGAAAAACAGCAACTGTCTTCCCCTGCCAGCTACAATCACCCAGACTCGTTTGACTTGCTTAAGGACACTCCGGCAGTGGATGTGTGGGTATGAGGAAGGCTGCTGAAGTCCTCAGCAGGTATTGATCTCTTGTTTACGAGACCTAACGAGCTGAGGAAAACCTGAGCTGCGTTTGGGGGCCATTTAATCCACCCATCAATCAGTGTTCCTGCTGGTTCTATTTACAGTTAAGAGGTGAATCCAATCCCAGCATGCACTGGGGCTGAAGTGACAGTACTAACCTCTGAACCAACACGTGGTGAGGGAGAGTAATTGTTTACTACGGCTTAAGAGGTAAAGAGAGTTCAGCCTGTGAATGTAAAGTGAATTTTAGAGGCGGTGCAGATTCAAGTTATTAAGCTCCCAGAAGTCAGTCAATTCACCTAAAAGTCACAATCAGGCCCAACAATGCCAAATAAAGAAGTGGTTTTGGAGGTAACTTCCTGGAGAATGATGACTCATCCTGCACTCGGAGGTTCAGTAATGTTTCCATCCAGTTGTCTCTCTTTTCTTTTCTGTTCTGATGCTGCTATGAATATATTAATAGAAGGAAGCGGTGGGACTGTTTCTGCAGCCCGGACCACAAGGATAACTGAGCAGAAACACAACTAATTCTATTAAGTGATTTGAGAGAAACTGGATCTTGTTTGATGGAGAAAATGTTTTCTGGTTTGACCTCCGGCTGCTCGGCCTCAACTCCCGACAGAGAGCTTCACTTCGATGGAGGCCAGTTACAGTACGGAGGTCAAGACCACCTCAACTGAGACCAACACCAAGTCAAGACCAACATGAGTGTACCAAGACAGAGACGAGATGAAAACTTTGAGGGGTTGAGACCAAGTCAAGACGAAGACCAGTACAAACCATCTGAAATATCCACCTTCCCAGAAAAAACCCTGCAGAAGACGAGTTAACAAACCTTTTCACTGTTTCAACTTCCAACCCACAACTTTCCTCTTTGTCTGAGTAAAAATGCAGTCGAGTCCCAGCTGCCAGAGCAAAAAGCGCTTTACTTGAAGTATCGAGCAAAAAACACTTTCCTGAAGTAGTTTTTATTCAACTGAATGTTCACATACAACAGTGAAAATACACATCGCTAACAGCTACAGCTAATTATGCTTTGCTGAATAAACACGGACTGCATGAAGAATAAAATGATCGTTCCTCTGTCTCCTAGTTCTCTCTAAGTTCTTTATAAAAGGACAAATGTAAAGAGAAGCGTGAGGATGAAGATCTGCATGTAAAGCTCAGATGAGAGTCATTATTGTGTCGTTGGAACAATGGGAGCGTTTCTGTCAGAGCGATGACTAAAGAACACGTCGGTCCAAACGACCTGCTGGTTCTCTGTCATCGTCAGGCCTCCATCCTTCCCCGCTAAACTCAGCCTCAGCCTTCTGCTCCGCTTAGCGCAGCAAGAGCCATTTATAGCTTACAATCACCTCCCGCTGAGCAGAGCTGGAGCCGCTGAGTTTACTACAGGTTAGCAGATACCACAGCACCACACACACACACACACACACACACACACACACACAACCTCGGTACTGACCCGAGGAGGTGAGGAGGTGAGGAGTGAAGGTGAGCCAGGATCAGAGGATAAAGACGAGGGGGAGATTCTTAAATCGGGATAAAAGCTTTAGGGAAACATAGAAAGTGCTTTTAAATCATTCATGACTTTCTATGAAGATCAGCTGAGCAGAGACGTTTATCTTTCTGCAGATAAATAATCATTAATGAAGCTTATTTTGTGATGTAACGTAGTTCTGAGGCTTGTAAAGATTGAAAACAGATTGTGCAGAGGGACCTGGTCCATATCGTATTATAACATTATTAAAATCATACGCTAAAGGCTCCTTTGATGCACAAAAGACTTAAAGACATGTAGGACTGCAAGTGCACAAATAATATTTGGCTAGCGTACGAAAAAATAGTTTTAATTTCAACAACATTTCAGTCAAGGTCACATCTAAGTTCTGGACCAGACAAACAGACGTGGTACTGTTTATTCAGGAAAACTAACCTGCCAGAATAAATGAGTTTCTGCATAACCACAGATACGTTTAAACTGATCAATTCTCTCTCGTCACAATGCCGTGCTTCTGCCCTGGTGAGGGTTCAGAAAACATCAGATGACACGACTTCCTGTGAATAAATAGCTGAAGCTGGAAGGTCTGCAGGTCCAGTGGTGTGACTGGTGCAGTCGTCACGCGTTACGCAGCGTTGTTGGCTGACAGGTTTGGTACGAGTGTCAAACTGGTACCAGGTTTGCAGAAACCTTTAACTGCTGACATTACATCCTGGAGACTGGACCAGGAAAACATGGCGACACCTGTCCACCTCACTTACTACTCAGCTTTGTTGAGGCTTTGAGGAATACTGTATGCATATTTCAAGGACGGTGTAGTGGTGGGTGGTGTTCGATAGATTGTGGGGGGGCCGCTCCGGGTCAGTGATGAAGCGATCGATTCCCTGCAGATACTGACTGGAGTTAACTCTGACTGGACCTCCAACATGGCTGCCAGGAGGTGCATTACATCACCTGAAAATCCGGCTCTTCTTCTCCCTCCACCCGCCCATCACCCATCATCCCTCCATCCTCCCAGTGTATCGCCCTAAAGAGTGGGCGTGGCCACCTAACGAGATCACTGCCGGCTAATCAGCGGGGGGTAAGATTCCCATTGGGCGAGTGCCCGGGGCGGGAGGTTGGCATGACAACAAGACAGATTGACAGGGACAGGTCATTGCTACACATAATGGGATTACGGAGCGAGGGAGCGGAGGGAAGGGTGGAGAGAAGGGGGCGAGAGAGGCTTTGTCAGAGCAGAGAGAGAGAGAGAGAGAATAGTGTTGTCACTGTGAGTTGGGCGCACAGCTGCTGCGTGTCGTGGTCATTGTTATCCCGTGTTAACAACATGTTGCCGTCGTTATTAGATCTCAGCGCTGCTCCTGACACAGCGACTGGACAGGCTGGAAACTGTGACGGGCCCTCAGGAACAGAACTAAAGTGGTTCGAGTCAGGACGTGAACTACTTCATATAAGATGCTGTGTGGGGTTCCCCAAGGCTCAATCATTGGTCCTCTTATATTGTCATATTCATGCGCTGCCATTGTGCAGATGACACCCACATTTACGTTGCTGTCAGCAACCGTCTACAGTCCTTATCCTTATTTGTTACGCAGCTTTACTCAGACATTTCAAATGATGAATGTAGAAATGCCATGTTTCAAGGTTGTAGGAGCATCGTACAACTTTAATAACCAATAAGCTGCTTTGGACTGAGCAGACCAAGTCCGTTTCCTTCATTTTTAATCCATCCGCGGATTACAAAAAACGTCATGTGCAGAAGCCTCGCACACTGAATTGTAGTTGGTAGTTGTCATTTCAACTTCCATACAGTTGATTTGTGCTCAGCAGACATCTTAGTTTACGTTAGGAGCCGACTCTGCCTCTATTTTGTGTATCATAATAAAGGGAACACTTGTAACATTTGTTCAGATGTGTAAATATACGTATATATGTCACTGGGTCCGAGTAATTCAAGTTGGCACACAGTATAAATTAAAGACTTTCTTTTTCCTATCTGAGGAATGATGCAGCTGCCGTGCTGAATCTCTAGCAAACCACAGCAGAACTCTTCCTCTGACAGCTTTTATGCTCAGAAAGTGAATCACAACAACATTGGGGAGGTTTTAGTCCAGAGCACAAACTATAATTAACTTATGTTACAATAGGTGCTCGGGCTCAACAGGTTTGGTGCCGTTAACTGTTAAATCAGCTGCTGTCGTTGCTGGTGAACTTCACCGACTTTGAGATCAGAAAGGAACGCAGCACAAGACAAGAGAGGACAGTTTCACCTGCTGAGAAAGGAGCTGTGGAAGTATCACGATCACTTCCAGGTGTGTTTGACCGTGTGTGTTCTGGTACCACAAACGAACAAGAAGGTCACTAATTTCCCCGATCCTGAAGGGTAATGGACAGAACGTCTTGGTGGAGAGCAGAGACACACACAGACGATCGAACCTAATCTGAGAGAAATTATGACGAGCGAGGTTTCATATTTATTTTTAATTTCACAGACTTGGTTTACAAAAGTCCAAGTATTAAGGGACAATAGGCGGTTGTGGCCCTGAGGTGAATGTTGGTGGTGAAGAGACAGATGTGGCTTCAGGTTCAGCGATCGCTAGAAACAACAAACACAGTTCTTATTTTCTGTCCTGGTGTGTCGTCCTGCTGAGGTTACAGGCTGTTTGGGGATCTGACCCAAAGAGGAGAAGGACAACAGACAGGACTCGTCAGCACACACACACACACACACACACACACACACACACACACACACACACAGTGTCTGACTGTCATGTCAGCGCCTGCAGCTCGGCCATGAATCAGCAACACAGAGTTATGGAGAGATCCAGCAGAGGACGGATGAAAACAATGAGAGACGACGACAGAGAGAGAAAGACATGCAGGGAAACAGTCTGTGGAGAGATTCAGTAACTTATATCATCTATTCACTCTTTATTTGAAATGTTAGGTCATTAGAGACAATCAGTTTAGACGTCTACTGTTTGTTTTTGAGCTGATTTTTTACAATAAATATCAAATTATTAAGCTATCAAGACATCACAACTGTGGTTCGTGTTTGTGAGCACTCAACATCAACCTTTAAATCAGGTTAATAAAGAGTGTTTCTTTCTTCTGTCTTTCAGTGGTGCCTCACCTCATCTGCAGTCAGGTTACAGAGCTGACTGAGAAAAGTTGGACGTTACATTTTAATTTGGGTCGCCAGCTCACTCTTTGTCTTTCCCCTTTTTCTTTTCTGGCAAAGCAAACAAATGCACTCCAACGTTAGCCAGTAGTTAGTTTGGATCATTTTCAGAGGGTTTAATTTGTTGTAGCCTGTTTCATTATGAATCATGAACCTTGTTGCACAAATGGAGGTTCTTCACTCACAAAGAGGAGCTGTGAGTGATCAAACCCAGATCCAAAGGTTCAGACCTGCAGCCGTCCTGGTCTACAGTCAGCTGGACCACAAACAGCTGCTGAAACGTCTTTACGACTTCTGGCCGGACCGATCGGACATTTGGTTTGAATTTTAATCACTTTAATGATCCTCTGAATTTTCCTCCAGCATCCTCGTCAGATCACATTTTGTTTTAATGAACAGCAAAACTAAATAAAGCCTCAGATTTTAACGTTTGTGTTTACCAGCGTTTGGTAACGATACTTTTAAAAGTTACTCTTTACATTACAAGATTACTGCCATTAAAAAGTAACTTGTTGCACTCTCAATAGAAAGGAACACGAGTACTTTAACATTACTTTCAAAATGCAACATATTACGTTTTACTGGTTACTTTCATTTTAAAGTAATATATTACATTACAAGATTACAATCTACGTAAACTAATGTATTACTTATTACACTGACTTTCAGAGGATCACAGTCTGATAGATTATGAGGCAGGTATCAATATTTTTAACGCTCTGTAAACATTAGCATGTTAGCATCGTCACTGTGAGCACATTAGCACGCTGATGTTAGCATCTAACTTCAGACCATCCGTCAGCTTCCTGGTTTCTTTCTTACATAAATAATTAAACTCCCAGGTTCTCCCAGGAGAGATTTACAGAAGGGGTGAAAAAGAAACTGGCTGGAGATGATGGAAAGACGAGGAGAGAGAGAGAAAAGGAAGTGGGTGTTGGAGACGGAGGAGAGGATGGACGAATAAGAGGAGGCAGGAATAAACAAGAAGTGGAGAGAAGAAGAAGAGGAAGACGGATCGGATGAGAGGAGACGTGGAGAGGAGAGGAGGTAAAACTCGCCTCAAACCTAATTACACAGATTAATGTGGCGTGGAGAGAGCAGTTACCCAAATGGACTAAAGAGCGAGAGAGAGGGAGAGAAACTATTACACTCCAGGACGCTTAAACTCCAAATGTAAAATACGACTCTCGCTCTCTCTCTCTGTCTTTCAGCCTCTCTCGCTCATTCTGGTTTTACAGGATGTGTCAGCACAGTCCTTTATCCTTCCTCCCTTCCTCTTCCTCATCATCACGCCTCTCTCTCTCTCTCTCTCTCTCCTCAGATCAGTTTAATTCGATGAGTTTTATTGACATGAATTTCAGCTCACTGTACAAAATAACACCTCACAGTCCCGGGCAGATTCCCAAAGTCACTTTTAAGGACGAATTAGTGGAAAATGAAGAAATAAAGTGCCAAGAGTTGATTCATACGACTCGTGATACGACTCATCGTCATTGCCTGGAATTGGAAAGAAGATGAAAAGCAATCCAGAAGTCCCACGTTGGATGATTGATCCGCGAGTCCGACGGGCTTATCAGGCGCAAAAACACTGCACAGAAACAATTTTAACAGCTCGGGAAAGTTATCTGAGCTACAGTCGGTTTATCCTCCGTCTCAGTGATTGTGAGGCAAACAGTAAAATTTAGGAGCCGTCAGTCGGCGCTGATGCAATTTCCTCCGTCCTTTTTACAACGTGTCTCTCACAAGTCGGCCGATTTTATGTTCATTTAAAGTGCGACGCTAAATCACCGCAGCACTTTTTAGGATAACTTTTTTCAGCGTTTTGATAGTTTAAACAAACAGAACATGAGGACAGCTCGGCCACACGGTGTCAAACCGAACGGGTTCCTGTGACCGATCGAGCCGCCGAGAGCAAATCGGGCTCTTGCTCAAAGACACTTCAACATGTAGCCTGAAGGGGCCGGGAATCGAACCGCCGACCACCTGAACGGCCGCTCTACCTCCTGACTCACAGCTGATGAGCCCTTTTCCAAGAGCAACCTCCCAGATGCTCCTGGTGAATCAGACTAACAGAACCAGTGAACAGACCAAAACCACAGATACCTCCCAAGGTTGACATTTGAACCAAACGTGGCACATGACGTTCACATTACGCGCCCGGTCGCCATCTTTCACATCATTTCCAGACATTTTTGCGGCGACCAAAACTGGAAAAGTTTCCACAGAAAGTCGGAGCGTGTCCAGCCGTGTGATCGTGGCCACTGAAGCAGGTATTTTAATCTGAACCACGATGTTTTCCTACCCAGAGCATCAGCACAGAGAAAAGTTCAGTTTGAATTTATCTGTGGTTTTGCAGAAACAAACGTTTCAACCGTTGTGGTGATTGGGTTCAGTCATCATGTCACTCTTAGTTCTGTAACCACGTGTTGCTGAGTACAGGAGAGCCGTCTTCTGTTAGATACCAGAAGATTTCACACCAGGCTGCTTTTAACTCCACCGCTCTGATATTCATGAAAGAAGAAGGTTTCATTCCTGAAGAGTTCAACTCAAACCAACGTGTCTGTTCCTCCTTCTGCCGGTCTTCATTCTTCACTCTGCTATTACCTCACCCCCATTGTGTGTGTGTGTGTCTGTGTGTGTGTGTGTGTGTGTGTGTGTGTGTGTGTGTGTGATGAGTCATACTTTTGTTTTGTGGCGGTCTTTAGTTCCAGCGAATGGCTCGGACCGCTCAGGGTGACAATGACACACACACACACACACACACACACACACACACACACACACACACACACACACACACACACACACACACACACACACACACACACACTTTATTTCATGTGAATGGGGGGTTGTGGGAGGTTTGGGGGTGGAGGACGCTGACATGCATCACAGCACAGCCACTGAAAGGAGACCTGCTCCCCCTCCTCCACCCTCCACCCTCCACCCTGCCCCTCCTTACTCCTTCTCATCCTTTGCTTCTCTAAACTTCTCTTCCCACTTATTCTTTTTCTCGCTCTTCCCCTCCATCTTTACAGTTCCTTGTTTTACCTGCTTCTACTTCTCCTACATCTCTCCCTTGGTCTTCTTCTTCTACACGCTGTACTTCTTGTTCCTCTTCTTCTTCTACGCGTTCTACATCTTCTTCTTCTACGTTTTCTACGTCTTCCTCTTCTTCTTCTTCTACACTCACTGGAGGAGGATGCTCTTTGGTTTTACATTTTTAGAATGATGGTTGTTCTAAAGTGTTTTGTGAGATTAGCTATTCATCATTTGAAATAAGTATTTAAGGGTTTCTTAGAATGTTGTTTAAATAAAGTTACTTGAACGTCAAAAGTCTTCTTCTTCTACATCTTCTTCTTCATCATCATCTTCTCTTCTTCTACATTTTCCTCGACGTCTTCTTCTACGTCTTCTCCCTCTTCTTCTTTTCCTCCAACTCCCATTTCTCCTCGTCCTCCGGCTCCTCCCTTCTTCTCTAGCTTTCTCCCCTCCGTCTCCCTCTTCCTCACCCTCTCCTCTCTGTATTTACTCCCCATCTGCCTTTCGTTCATGCTTCACTTCCTTACTCTTCATCTCGTCTTCGTCTCCTCCTCCTCTTTCTTCCCTCGAGTACTTCATCCTCTTGCTCTCCTCCTCCATTTCCCTCCTTCCTTTCCTTTTTCTCCCTCTTCCTCTCCATCCATCCCTCTGCCAAATGTCCTTTTTCCTCTTTCTCTCCCCCCTTTTCACACCCTCTCCTCCATCTCTCTGCTCTGATGCAAACACTTTTCACGCTATGTTACTTCCCTTCAGGCTCGACTGATTCTCTGTCTCACACATTTTTCTATAACTTCCACACCTCCTTTTCTCTTCCTTACATCCTTTCCTTCCTCTCTTTTCCCTTCACTCACTCCTCCTCCTGCAATTTTCTTTCCGTCTCCCCCCCTCCTCCTCCCCCATCTCTGTCTCCCTCTGTTATTCCACCAGTCAACATTGATTAGATATCGAAGTTAATCCCAGATAAACTCCTCCGCTTATAGCCCGCTGGCCTCTGCCAATCACAGAGCAGCTTGCTACCAACTGGAGCTCTAAACTGCATCCTGATTGGCTCACGGAGCAGCACGCCGCCCTACGAGCGCACAGCACGTCCGAAAATAAGCGAGCGGGGGACGAATGAGCGGGAAATTAATTTGACAGGTAGCGCTGAGAGCCTGGTCGACACACACACACGCACACACACACACACACGCACACACACCTCCCCTAACCCCTGACATATACGTAAGCTTACTCATGAGTACACACACACGTGCTTACTCACCCGTGTAGTTTAGCATGAAGAGGCACACAAAGGCTATATGTTGTGAATGTACACACACTCACACACACACACACGCACACACACACACAGATTGGAGGAACATGCTGCGTTCATGCCGAGTTGAAGATTTGAAGTACACACACATAAATGTATATATAATCTTGACTGATTAAATCACAGTCCACAAAGTTCATCTTAAATCTGGAGATTTCTCCTCGTGCACAGACTCTGATCACTTCACACACACGACATTTTGTTTATGAAGTATTAAAGGTCATATTTGTAAAAAGGAAATCTTACAAATAGGACCTTGAATGCACAAAATCAAAAATATATATGAGGTTAATGTAGCGCGACACGATGAAGAAACATCTCTAATGACGTCTCTGCAAAACAAATGACAACATATTTCTTCTTCTTCAAAAATCCTCTTCTTCTACGTCTTCTTCTTCTACATCTTCTTCTACGTCTTCTTCTTCTACGTCTTCTTTTTCTAAGTCTTCTTCTTCTTCTTCTACGTCTTCTGTTGCGCT
>OMLP01011264.1:15387-26782 GCA_900302685.1 Spondyliosoma cantharus | reverse complement strand
ATCACTGTCCACCACATTAAGCACCACTCATTCCCTCCCCACTCACACGCACAATCACCACATCGTATGCAAAACAGGAGGCTTCCAGTGTGAAAAACAAAAACAGCCGCACTAATGAAATGCTCGCCTTTAATGTGCTTCTGAGTAGCATGTCATTTGTTGAAGATGGAGAGATGTTGTGTTTTAAAAAGGAATATAATCAAAGTAGAGACTTCGCTGGTCATGTACGCACAGCACAGTGCAGGTCGGACTGCTGTGGGCTCTGTTAATGGTTAAAGGATGATACGTGTTTGTTAAACTTAGGTCTTATTTTCATGCATCTGGCCATCATTTTATGTGTTATGATAATATTGTACCCACCATTCATTCATGACATCCTGCATCCTGCATGTGGTTAGGTTTAGCATAACCTAAGCACTTTGGTGAGGTTAATAAAAAAGATCATGGTTGTGGTTATATGTTGAAAAGGTAAGCCAATCCAAGCGTGTTGAGTTGCTTAAAGATAAGCATAAATCTATTGAAGTTTGACATTTTAGGAAACAAAACTGAAGAACAGATGGATCCCACTGCATTTCTTGCAAGACCTGCCCTATTCCATCTCCGATTGGTTACTTTAGCTACTCTTGACACAAACTGTTAACCATGGTGGTTTATGAGCTGTAGTTTCCCTGGTAAACACACTGACCTCTTCAGCCTCCTTCCCAGTTTTCTGCTGCTCCCATTGGAGTAACTCATCCTCTGGAGCAGTGCTTCCCTGCCAAATTTGCAGCGTGGGCTGCGATAGCTAAAGAGGTCGGTGTATTTACCACGGGAAAGTACAGCTCATAAACAAAAGGCAACATACAGTTTGGATATAGCACACTAGCTAGCAAAATTCTCGTCTAATTTGTGGTGTTGTCAAATAGCAGATTCATCGTGGCCCACTAACCTCCCTCTCCCTCGTTGTCCAGCAGGCTACCAGGGCAACCAGGGGTGGACACAGGAGGGAATTCAGGAACACGCATGTGGTCGTCCAGCAGATCTCCCTTCCACTTCTTGTAGACTGCAGACTATCAGGGCCGTAAAAATCTCTGTCAGAGTGATTGATTGTTTTTTGTCCAGAGGAAGAGGATGCCTATCAGTTGAACTATCGGCCGCTAATCTAATTCTCTCCCATTGAAAAAATTATTGGATCACAAATCTGTCAGGCTTTCATCATACGAAAACGATAGATGCAACCCAATGAGAAGAAGAGTTAGGTGGGTTCTGCAAGAAAGCAGGGGCAGACAGCTAGCATGACTCTGTCCAAAGGTAATTATTAGTCATTTGTTTCATCCATAAAAAACTGAGGTGAAAATGACAAGTTGTAGTTTTTTTGCAAGTTATGAAGTGTACTATTTGTTGGGCCAGATGGAGTGACTTCCTCAGGTGATGACAAGAATCCAGCTCCAGTTCAGGTGTGTGGTTTATGATTGTAGCTTAATATTTAAAGGACAGACATGTGAGTGGTATTATTATCTATTTGAGTATTTTAGCACAGAATTTTTCAATTCTGTGTCTTGAGCCCCGCTGTCCTGCATATTTTAGATGTTTCCCCGCTCCAACACACCTGATCCAAATGATCAGCTGTGTCATGAAGCTCTGCTGAAGTCCTGAATCCAGGAAACATTACATTTCTTTCAAAACATATTTGCGCTTTCAAAAGAAGAAACCATAGAGCAATCCTTTAAGGAGAGCACAACCTTGATGAATTATGGAAACATGGCTATAGATTGATGCAGGTAGGAGACGACTCCTGTGCTGATTTGTCAATAGAATCGGCTGTTGGTCATAGACGCAGTCGATAGGACAACAGAGAGGACTGTGACCCGGCACACATCCTTCAGTAGACTCATAATAACTTGACAGATTGCGACACTGCAGCAGCACATTAACATCCCGTATCTGTCAGTGACAAATACAGCAACGCTTGTTGTGTACTTTACTCAGATTTACCCTCCCGTCCACTCAGCAAACAAGCGCTGTGGCGGTTATTTACAGCAGCCGCAAGTTCTGCAACGGTTAACACATTTGTACTCCCTGAATGCTTCATTTATTAAACTGTGTCGGCGCAATTTGTTCACTTAGCTACATGCCTACCTATTTGTTCCTTTACATGACAGGGTAGAGCTTCCTGTCAGGAGTGTTTTTGTTTCCTCTTAGTATGCTTCCAGCATTCAAATGTGCTGAACACACAGAGCGCACCCGGGCGGGAGAGGAAGAGAAGGGAAGGAGAGTAAGCAGACTGGAGTAAACAACGCTTTGGCTCCTTAAATAAAACATTTGTTTGTGATTGAGGCTTCGTGATGTGAACAGCATGACCTGTTTTACTGGGAGTCTCTAAACAGCCAGCCCGTCGCCCTCGCAGAAACAGATCCCATCTCTCTACCCACAGACTCAGGGCCTATTTATATTGCATGAGAACAAATTTTTTTGACAACTTGAGTGATAGATTTGTACAAGGCCCAAATGTTTTCTTTTTCTGCAGAGGCCCTGTCTGAGTGACATAAATTGCTATTAATAAAAATTTTAACAATACATGGCAAATGAGTTTTTTCTGTTAACATGGTAGGAGCAGGAGCAAATGGTGCTTGTTGAAGGCTTCCTGGGAATAAGGGCGCTGTCTGAGTCAACATTTGAAGAAAGCATGTTGGGGTGGAAAGAAAGCATGTGGTGCTGTATTCTGAGGAATAACATGAACACATGGAGGGTTAACAACTGAGACAACACTATCTAACTGACAGAGGAGACCACATTGATGGCGATCAACTCTCCAGCTCTCAAATTCATAGTTTTTACTTGAACCAAGCTGCATGATTTTCATTATTGGAGAATTTGTGCTTTAACGATTGAATGTAAAACATGTTAGCGAGGTCTTTTCAGGAAGTACTTTTCTTTTTAAATCAATATCAGTGTTTGAAAAGGAGACACGGAAAATAAAGAGGAGTTTGTGGATCCTTACATTTTGATCCTTGAGGAGCATTGTAGGAGTGCAAGTCATGGGGACTATAAACCTTGGAAAACAATTGTATAATGTCTGCTGTGGCTCTGGAGGAGCTGTTAAAAGCCTGTAAAATGATGTTATCAGCTGGGACACAACAAATGTATTACCACTTCATCACAAACTGTAAGTGAGATATTCAGAGGGGGAAGAAGTACTCAGATCTTTGATTTAAGTAAAAGTAGCAATATCTCAGTGTGGGAACACTAACATTAACACGTGTTAGCATCAAAATAATCTTCAAAAGAGTTGGAACGTTGTGGTTCTTCCTTTGCATGTTGCAGACTTTGAACATTGAATATCTTGTCTTTGTACTGGATTGTTTTTGGGACCAGGGTTGTACTTAAAGTACCTAAAGTACACAATATGCAGAATGGCCTCTTTCAATATAATGAATTATTAGTATTAATATTATATTACTGGATTATAATCTGTCTTCTTTACCTATGATAGCGCATCATATTTTTTTTTTTACTATATGAATCTAGATCAGCAAAGTAACTAGTAGTGAAGTGAACATATAGTGGAGTAAAAATAGGCCTAAAGATGTGGCTCTGAATTGTAATGGAGTCTAAAGTATCAGTAAATGGAAATACTCAAGTAAAGTAAAAAATGATAATAATAATAATAATAATAGTATTTCACTACAATAACTGTCCCGAGCTACTAACCACCACTGACATTTAACAGGTGTGGAGGATCTAACAAGAAACAAAAGCATCAAAGAGAAAGAACCAAAATACATTCACATGTGTCCTTAATGATTCTGTAAGGACACTCCCACACAGGGTTTAAAAACCTGCAACTCCCCTGCAGTTAGTTAGAACTGAAGAAGCCTCCCGGATGAGGGATGAAACGTCTTCAAGAAACTGAAACCAGTCAATTTGCCTACGAAACAGTACTTAGAATTACCATGACCCGGATGACTGAGAACCTTATTCAGCACAACCAAAACAATTGCATTATGGTATGTGTAGGATCCAGTGTTTTAGGCTTCACTCATAAAGCGCTGGTTGGCCTGCAACCCAGTACAAAAGAGGTGACCAGATCTGTGTTTGTGGTGCTCACAGTATATAAAATTTGCTTCAGCAGTAACATGTCTTTAGAAAAAACGGTGCCCACGTTCATCTAAATAATCCACCAACCTTGATTTAACAAGTTTTCATTGCAACTGCTTGCTGCCATAGAAACAGTCCCATGAAAAACACAGCTTCTGGAAAGACATGCTAGAGCTTAACTTTAGGTTTTTAATTGATAAATGCTTTGAGCACCAAAAACAGATTCTATTCACCCTCATCTTTATTGAGGTGGGAGCAAAAGAGGCACAAATATCCCAATGAAACCTGGTCATACAGTTTATCACTTGAGGTTTAGAGAAATATGTTTTGCGTGGATCAACCCTTTAATATTGCGTATATTAAACAGAGACTTCTGGGTGCACTTTTGTTTTTATTTCTCAATCTTGTCCTTTATTTCTTGTTATTTAGTTTTGGTTGTCCTCATTAAATGCTGGCTGTGCTGAACACACACACACACACACACACACACACACACACACACACATACACACACATATCGCTGCATGAGGCGGACTGACAGCAGCAGAACAGGATTCCACAGTTGCCTCTCTATCTCCCCACTATGCGTCTCGCCTCTCACTTTGTGCTGAAATAATTAACTGCGTGCATGTTTGAAGGCGGGATTACAGTTGTCTAATTGTAGCGAGCGTTGTCATGGAGACTATCAGGCCATCGGTGAATAAACAGCCTTACTTGGCTGTGTTTGGCTAAAATGGGGCTTTGTGCAGATGTCAGACACAGATTTATGATGGTGAAACAGATTATATTTGGCAGGAAAATCAATAGGCTGACCACTCTGGACTGGCTGCTTATTTTGATAAACAGCTCTGTGGATGTAACCTGCCCAGAAGCTTGTCTCCTCATCTGTTTGCTCTGAGAGCGTGAATTAATGTAAAAGTTTACTTTTCCAAAGTAGCATGGTTCAGTTTCACACAAATTCGCCCTGTTTTGCTGTAAGGTACATGAATACTTACTGCTGTCAAAACATAACAACATTATCTTTTTTGATTAAGTTACTTGCGGTGAAAAAAAGACATTTAAATGCTTTCTCCTTTCGGTAACTGAAAACAGTTTGAGACATTCATCAAAGGAAATAAAACTGACTAATACAATGCAGGTTTGGAATCTCAACTTAAGGAAATATTTGATTAAGTTGCCATGAATTATTACATCAGGCGGAATATATGGGAACAATTTGCACACATCTGGAAAATGAAACTGGTTTTGTCTTTTATTTCACCAACATCCAGAAGTCAAAGAGAAAAACAGTGATGACAGAAAGATGATGACAATAACAGTCCGTTCTACTGTGATGTAACGTTGATGACATTATGGAGGATACAGACCGTCTGCACAGTAGCAGTGAATAGGTGTGGACAGTGAGAAGGGCAGTAGATATGGTGTCAGTAGTATCGTAACCCAAACAAACCTAACCCATGTGAAGCAATCGACACATGGAGGGAAAAGTTCAACTTGTGTAAAATAGTTTAAAGGTAATCTTAACATGCTTTTTGCTAATGTCAAATAAATAGCAGAGTTGGTTTGTAACCAGCAATTGAATTAGCTGTTTGCATTAGAAAATATTATTGATTATAAATATTAATAATCAACAAATAGTAATGAATAAATAATGTCACATGTTTTGGGAAAAAAGGTAAATTATTAGTTAGTAAGAAGGTAACTGTTGTCAACCTTAGCGTCACCTCACACTTGATTTTGGCCACTTTGGGGCAGCAGAAAGCAGCTGTCAACACATCATTTAAATATAATTGCTACAGTTGGTTAACAAACAATAGCTTATTTACACTTGCAGCAGTTACGGAGCGATATTTTCATTTAGTCCTATATTTACTCTGTTTTGGTCTCTACCAACTCCTGAGGTAAACTTTTCACTAACTTTGTCTGTCTGCTGCTTGTTGTTGGTCAGGTCTCGTACAGCAGGCTTTTAGCTTTTTCTGAAAATAGCTGCATGCTGTGGCTGAAAACAACGCTATGAGAGCATTGAGAGCGAACCAAGACAGTAAAGTTGTGGGCTTGGACAGTTAAACAATGAGCTGAAACTCACCATAAATCACAATCAACAATCACATAACTGGCCCTGCCCTGTTTGTCTCAACTAACACAGAAAATGAAATGAAGTGGTGATAGAGAAAAAATGCTGTGAAAGAGAAAAGGAATTTTTGAAATAAAAAAACTTATGACCTAAAACAAAATCATTAATGTGAATAAAAGTATAATAATAGTTGAATTTTAAAATAAATTGGAGGGCCTGTATTGTATATGGTATTTAATATATGTCATACTACTGCTTGGTTTTGTCCACTTTGTGTCTCCATACGCGCACAGATGTTTTCACTTAATGTGTCTAATAAGACGTATTTTTTGTGTTGTTTTCACTTTTGAGAATGACTGTTGAACTTCTAGTTGAGTTTCATCAGCAGGAAATTAGTTTCTGAATCATTGTTATGCATCTTGTAAAAGAAAGGAAAATGAAAGAAAGAAAAGAAAAACCCCATCTGCACCCATGACATTAGTCAGATCACAGTAATCCTCACACTTTAGCTACTCGCATTGACATGTTGATAATTGTAATGAACCTAGGTGACCAGAATTCTGTGCACAGCTATCCATGATCTGATGCTGATCTGCTCTTCTATGAGAGTAGGTATTCAACCACAAATACGGCGAACTGGTTTTTCCTGGTCTGCTTTTATTTTGAGATGAGCTCATGGAGCGCTTGGAATAACATCCAGAAGGAGCTTCAGCTCATAACTCTAGTCCCTCTTGGACAATTCACATCGATTGTAAAGAGGAGAAAGCTGGACGTTGCTGGTCAGTGTTCAGTTCTTATGTTTTTATCAGTGCAGTGTCATTGATTTCATATAACTCAAGCTGTGCTGTTGTGTGTGAAAGGGCTGCCACTATAAAAGCAACATGAATGCTCAGTTGATCCACACAATATCTAGCATCCACAAAAATCAATCTAAATGAATGATTTTTGTTTTCAGTCATTCAATCAATGAAATCTAGCCTATTGAATCAATTCGAATCTCAAATATAGTAAGTGAGGATGTTGATAAGACATTCAACCAAAGCTAAATGTTTTACTGAAAATATACATCTGAACCAATTTTTTTCTTCCATCAGTTGTGTGAAATTAGATATCATATAACATTATGGCTGAAAATCGTTCAAGAAACTCCAGGACAACGTGTTGTCAGGTCGGAGGAATGCAGCTATCTAGCCTCTCATCTAAGGCCCAGATGTAAACCAGCCCTCCCGGCAATCAGCAGCTATTCCTCAGACAAACAGTTAAAGAGAAGGATATGTCTGTAATATATTCACTTTCCACACATGCCTGCAAACTTAAAATGAGTTCAGTTAACAGTCAGGAGAAAAACATTCCAGGAACAGGAAGTCAATAACGCCGGTATCCCCCTCAGGGTGCACATTACCATTGTTGTGAGCCAGGTTAATGTACTTCAAACAAGGTTTATTATATACTGCAGTGCACAATAGTGAGGTGAGGAGTGTAGTGGTCATGTGCTGTAGGTGAGAGAGGGAGCTGTTCTCTTCTCTCATCCCCGTCTCTGGTTGTAGGGTGTAATGACCTCATATGTGCAATAGTCCATCTGTTTGTGTGACACGTTGTTGGTGTCGAAGTGAGGGAACTCTGATGTGGCACTTATCTGAAGCCATCTGAGAAACACTGACACCCACTATATTACCGCCTCATGTAGCTTGTAAACAGGATCCTGATGTGCTGTTTCTGATGATATCTTACAAACACAGCTGCTTTGTTGTTGAGATTTTCTGCTAGTAAATCTGCAGTAACCTCATAAATCTCTCAGCTGACACCAGTGGTGGAAACGACATTTACTCAAGTACTGTATTTAACTACTAATTTGAGGTACTTGCACCTTACTTGAATCATTTCTGTTCATGACCCTTTCTTCTTCTACTCCACTGCATCTCACAGGCAGAGCTTTAGCTTTTAAAACAATTAAGATGTTTACATAGAAAACATAGTAAAAAGCTAATGAAATGATGAAACAACAGTCTACAGAAACCATTCTTTAATCAATGGATCAGTTGACAGACAGAAAATTGGCAACTATTTTGATCAATTTTTAATGTAAAAACATGTAATTGCTCCAGCCTGACAGATTTTCTTTTAAATTATTTGAATTATTTTATTTTATTTTGAGGTTAGTACGATTGGTAGGATAAAACGAGCATTTTGAAGGTGTCGCTTTGGGATTTGGGTAATTATTACATCATAAGCCGTTTTTCATATATAGCATAACAGCAACAGAGGAAGTTTATCTGCATTTAGTACATTTACTCTGAATACTTTAAGTACATTTTCCAGGCTGCGGCCCCAGTAATGTTACACACGGCTGATCAGTTGTTCGTGAAAACTTGATATTGATTTGGGGACAATGACATGACTGGTTAGCTAGCTAGTCTTGTTGTTTAACATACTGTAAAATTATATTTACTGTTTGTCAGCCGTACGCAATGTTATTGACTTTGAATCTTGCTAACATAGCGTTAGCTTTCTGGCTCACTGCTGAGCGGACTAGAATATCTCCCGTTGCCAAGTCGTATCTAAGGTCCGTCCTATTTACTGGAGGAGTGAACAACGTTTCCGTTGCATAAGAACCTTATGGGAGGGTAATGATTGTTCCAGGTATTAGTCAAACCCTCAGGCGTTACCAGGGAAACTAAGTTATGGCTTGTGAAAAATTTTATATTTTGATTGTAAAATGCTTGAAAATATAAATTAATGATCTTAATTTCTTTTCTTTGGCAAGTGACCATGGTATAAGCGGGATAATGACCTTCGAGGTGTCCATAATCAGGAGTTAATGGACTTCGCGGAGGCAACCGGTTCTAAGGCCTCCGCATCATCCATTAACTCCTGATTATGGACACCTCTTCGGGCATTATCCCTTACATATAAAGTAATATAAATATAAAGTTATATAAAGTTTTCTCAGTATGGTATGTTTACTTTTTGAAGTAAAGGATCTGAATACTTCCTCCACAACTGCCTGACATGATCTGTTAAAGGAAGGGGAAGGTGAATCACACAGTACAAATTTTCTGACCAACTTTTGGTTTCATTATTTGACGATCTGGGAATGAGACACAACATCAACTATCTTTCTCCAGAATCACCTTCATCACCTTTAAATGATAACGATCAATGTTTGTTGTGCAACAATTACATATTGTTTCACAAAGTCCCACAGTCTGCCTTATTTAGGCTTCCTATTTTCATTATTTCACATATTTCCAAGAATCACTCGGTGCACTTGCCCAAACTTGTTGTGACTAGGTGTTAGATGCGGGGAAAGTTTACTCAGATTCATCAACTTGCTTTTCCTAAATGACTCATTATTGACTCAGATATGAGACATGAGAGCTCTTTTGCAATGCGTATTTTGAATGAAGGCCTTCTGTTTGATGCAGGTCCGTGTTCCAGTTCACATGAGAGATCCAGGGCTGTAGCTATGAATTTATATTTAAGCTTTCGAGGTCAGCAGTAACCAAAAAGAGAGTCCCTATATTTTGTGTAATTGTTTGGATCGTTTTTGTTGTATTCATTCAGTTATATTTTCCACCAGTTTTATTCCAATTGGCAAGTTCTTTAAATTATATTCTTCTGGAAGTCTTTCAAGCTCAAAACTCACTCATTAATTTATTGCTGTTTTATATGGAAATTCTGGTGGAGATATATTGAATCCCATACTTATTTATTTTGTTGCAAGTAGTACATTTTGATAGACAAGTCTCACAGTATTGACATCAGGCTAATGTGTTTAGATTTAACCCAGATTCCTTGAAATATTCTTACGAATGACCTCATTGTCCTCGGTAGAAGCTATAGTTTATCGAGGAGGCATCGTGCTGACATATCACTGTCCATAGAAGCAGAGATATTAAAGGGTGAGCTACCTTCATATGTTACCAATCCCTGGCTACACTGTTTGAGTTTCTTAAATACAAAAAAAAAACAGTCCCGGGCCTCTAGTGTTATGGGAAAAAAATAGCCAAATTCTGCAGATTACCCTGGAGGCCCTGCCGTTTTCAAGGCATTCCGAGCCGATTCTCTTTCTCTTGGTGTTTTAACAATATTCGTCTCTGTTTCATGATCTTTTGACTCTGGTCTCGCTGCCCACTGTGGCCTTCAGTGGCCCTCCCCACTCAGCAGGCCCGGGGTCCAGGTGGCGGCTTTTAGGCCATGCTCCTACACTGAGGAGCCCGCAGGTCATCAATATTGCAAAGGAATAAAGTAGGCTGGTGTTGAAGGACAGGAGTACTGAGGCCTATTCAACCATCAGTGTGCGCCAAACCAGAAGACTAACAGGGATATAGATTAAGGGATACACTTTGCCATAGCTGTTAAATAAATAATAAGGAGACATATGGCTTATTGCACATCCTACAGAAATGTGCCAACGGTACAGGAGTAACCATTAGATCTCATAATGTGTCACTCTGGTCTTCAAGCCTGAGGTGTCCATCAGCAAGTGAAGACACTCGAGCCTCTCACTCGACTGTTGTGGTGACCAGAGCCTCCCTTTTATTCTTCAGCGGACTCCTAGCACCACCTGATAACGCATGTTTCTTGTACACAACGGCAGAAGAATGTACGCTGCAGCTCAAAGGGATGGAGAGTTTACCTTTATTTCAATTATAAAGTATACTGAATATGGCTGACTTTGAACACAGCAGGGGTGCCGAAGCCCTGCGCGTTTTTTGTTCGTTATGCTGCGATACCTCAGCGACGGCCTACGGTGCCGCAATAAAAGACCAATGAACGGTGCACATCCTGTATTGATTTGTTTGCTGAATATCAGAGTGAATTTTCAGATGTATTTATAATGGCCTTATTAAAGCCCCCTTTGATCTAAAGAATACAACAATAACAGAATCGTCTGTGTTGTTTGCAACCGAGCTCCACTGTGGTAAAAATGTCAATATTAACTGGAGTTTTTCAGGGCTATTCAATTATTTTTCCTTTTAATCATAAAATGTAATCACTTTCATGGGGTGGGCTCGGGTTTATTCTTTTCTACAATTGATGCAAAGCTGTCCATCCAATGGTGTTGCTCAACACATGGCTTTTTTTTGTCAATGAAATATTCTATTTGAAATACAAAACAGCTTTAATTATTGAAACTGACACTGCACTTGACTTTGAAAGACTGTCAGCTGTTGACATTGAATAAAGAAACAGCGAGTTGTGAGGGTTTCTGCGCTCGGCACTTGTGCGATGAAGACATTA
>OMLP01011264.1:4137-15367 GCA_900302685.1 Spondyliosoma cantharus | reverse complement strand
TTTGGAGGTGAATCTCATCTGTTTTAAGAGTTACTGAAGCGGGCGAACACAAAGACAAGTGATCTGATGAATTGGTGATTAATGTGAGAGGTCGTTAAGTAAGGATGAGGATCAACCGTCTGTGATTGTTTTCTTAAAATGATGTTTAAGTGGAGCCGAATGAAAGAAAAACACTAAAGAAAGACAATATCAAGTGAAACTCAAGGACATTATTCATGGGGAAAAAATTGCAGTTTAAAACGCAACCAAAGAGATAATATGTAACAATATTTTCTGGTGAATAACTCCTGTAGGACAGTCCTCAAGAAGAAGAACATTGCTGGAATTAATTGAATGCTTAATCTTACCATACAAAAATATTCTATGATGTGGAAACGATGTTGTTACATACGTGTATTGTAGTTGCTATTCATCAAGTCTTACCTTAAATAATATTCTCGTATGTTGTTTTTCAGATACAGCAAACCCAATGAACACAAGCTGTTAAATATAATTAAGCATTTAGCAGCTAAAGTGTGAGCAGAGACCAATGACAGAGTTGAAAACTGTAAATGTCAATGTTGCGGTCACAACCTGTCTCCACTAACCCCAAAAGTCCCCAAAAATCAGTTTACATATATATGTAATACATATGTAATGTTTCTGCAATAAAATGTAATAATACGACTAGACCTTTATTATATCGTGATCCTAAAAGTTTCCAACGATGTTCGAAGCCAGAGAAATCCAAGTTTACTTAAAGTAGTGCTGCTTTTTATTTCTCTCTGGTCACTATAACTTCTGGAAGAGAGCCAGTGTGTGAGAAAGAAAGTCAGCAAATGAGGCTAGACATATACAAAACCTTAAAACATTACCTTGTTCATAAACATTTGTGCCTGAGCCACGTCAGATAGATTTTCATCAAAAATTGTGGTTGTTTAATGATGTGTTCACTACCGCTACTACTCTGTGTTTAAATTCAGGTCAACCCTCACTATACTCAGCACGCACCTGAGACTCCAGTTCTCTCTCTTCTTTTCCCCTCTCTTCTCTATGATGCTACGTTTATGAAGTAAAGCGCATTTTGCGTCCAGCTCCAGTCGGCAGTCAACATTACAGTATATAAACACCTGACAACTGAGGTCAACTCTGTGGATCGCTGCTGCAGTCAGGTTAGAAAATGGGATTGAAGATAAATGCAATTTTTTGTCGGATCAGAGCACAATCTGATCTGATCTGCACCTGACTCCACAGATGGCCTGCTCTGAGCAGCTGAATGGCTGCAGAATGAGGAAGTCATCTTCCGACTTCGCATCCTAGCTACCTTCAAATTCATGAACACGACGCATAATGAAAAACAAAATGACAATTTGGTCAGATTATCAGGCCTGTTGAATCCAAAATGCTTCCACACAGTACCTCTCGGAGTGTGTATTTTTACCTGCTCAGAGTGGCAGGTACAGGTAGGTTAAAAAATAGTTTTCCCCATTTTGCATGAACAAAAAGAACTGCAGATGGTGGTAATTTACTGATGAGCGAGGCATGCAGTAAGTAAGAGTGCCTGCTGCGCTCATGGAATGAAAGTTTGAATTTGGACATTTCCTAAAGATTTAATATTTAACGTTTCGCCACATTGAATTGATCGTTCCAAATGCGGACAAAATCTTCTTTTGAAAAACTGCTGGATTATCAGCTGCAGTAGCGCCTCGTGTCAATCAATACGCCGTTGGCGCAAACAGAATTAATGCTGAAGCGAACACTCGCTTGCTTTTCCAATTTACGGTGGCATCTGTCGTTAGACTTTTATGCTTTCATACACCATCCCATCACTTTATCAGGACGAATCGCAGGATCACATGAGCAGCTAATGAAAGCTGACATAAGGACTGGATCAGTATTCATGAATTTATCATGCAGCTGACGTGGAGCTATTGTTTAGGTGTTACAAACGCTAAATAAATGAGCGCTAAATTGCCGGCTTGTCTTCTTGTTAACCTGAGCGCTCAGGTTGCACATTGTGATTATTGGGAAACTATGATAAGGCACACGACAGCTAAATTACACTTGGTATGTCTAGTGGTTTTCAGTGTTAATAAATCATCACCATTCTTCGCATATCTTCCCCTCCACTGTGGCACAATATAAATGTGTTGTTTTTTAAACCAACAATCTGTTGTCCATATTTAGGGAAAGTTGGTCGCAACCCAAAAATATCATTTGGCTTGGCAGGCCTCTTCAGGCAACCGGTTGCTACAGCCTTTGTAGATAAAAAAAAAAAAAAGACACATATTTATGCTCCTTATGGATCCAGTCACTCAGAATCACTGAACAGGCAATTTATAAACACGTCTTCCTGTTGGACAGTGTGTGCATCCCTGTTTTAAATCAAGTCTCCACGAGTCATGGTTATCTTTAGGCTCTCAGATGTGGTGAGGTGGTTTTACTTCGGCCTTTCATCGAGTCCAAACCGTCTTCATGTGCTCGAAATATTACAGCTGTAGGTTATTTGATCCTTTGCTGAGAAACATGCCAGTGTGAAGATTTGATAAAGCTACGGATAGAAATTCAACAGGGACTTTGCTTTTTCCCCCGATCGTCGCTGACAGTCGATCTTCCTGATTGAGAGACGGCCTCCCAGCTGCCAACAAACACAAATGACTGTCTCTGTTTCTCATTGTGTTGATGAGGTGCTGCAAAGGTGCGACGTATAGAGTAGCCAGAGTAAACTGAGCCGTGATTGCTCCGAGTTGAAGCGCTTCCATGTGAGCCTGATCGGCGGTCCCCGTGCGCTCTGACAGCAATGTTTGGTTAAAGCCCAGTTCCACATTAAACCGGAGCAGTGAAACAGTTTGACTTGTGCAAATATCATTCATACATAAAAAATGATCATGCTGTTCGTAATGTTTTCCTTTTTATGGAATCCGTGGCACTGAAGGTTATTTCACAACCGGGACGTTTTTTTTTTTTTCTTCGAGCGGGTTGTCAAATACGCCTTGTATAAAACTCCCCGCACACAGCGCATGAAAACATCTGTGAATTTTAGATATCTATAAATGGTTTTACTCAAGAAAAGCTGGTCGGAGCAGATGTGTCGGTGGCAGAAAGAATAGGAGAGTTTTTCTCGTCTCTCGAGGGAAGACAATACCGAAGTTCTTCTGAGGCCAGTGGTTTTCATCAGTGGTGTGCTGTACGCCAGCGGCAGGGGCACTGGTTTGGCTGGATCACGAGACAGGAGACAGGGGGAGGGCAGGTCGTACATTTGTATTAGTTTAGGATTTCATACATCATTAGAGAATGGACTGACTGTATTTATCCACAGCGGCTGCTCTGCTCGGCTCTGCCAAGAGGGCGCACGTAGCCTGAAAGACAGAGCTGAGGAGGGGAAAGGAGCCGTTCCTTTCCTCCAAACCTGAAACAATGTCACTTATTGTAACATGGCACCTCTCGTGTGTCTCCTGAAACTCAAATTACCAAATTAAGTGCATCAGATCACATTCCAGTCCATGTGAAAAAGCTTCATTCTGCTCATTTGGGGGGGAAAATTAAAACAAACGTAAATAAATAAACAATTGGATTCCTCCGAAGGCGTCATTCTTCCACATTTCAAACACCACAGCAGCTAATTATAGCCTTAAGTCAGGCGCTTTGATGCATTTTCCCTCAGCAGGAATCCCTGGCTTTTCTTTTCCTGGAAGTGCTTTTCTGTCGGTCCTGAGGTAAACTGCCCGATGGCGCACAGCGGGCTCGGATCGCTCTGAGCCTATAGTGCATTTATCTGTGTGTGTTTATGTGCATCCGTGAGGGGAAAATAAAGAAGAAAAAAGAATAAGAGAGGTGACACCCATACCATGTTGTCTCCAATGTGGCATGGCACAAGAACACTTCTAGAGCCCACATCACATGAGGATTGTAGACTTTGGGGCTCTAAAGAAGCAACCACAACCCAAGCAGAAAATGTGGGTCTACACTGCACAAAAAAAAAGGAGACAGGGAGAAGAAATTACCTTCCTGGTTGTAGACCTACGTCTGACATTGGCAGGCCCTGTGCGTGTGCGCAGCGCGAGCCCAAGATCAACAGCGAAGACGGAGAAACCACCCCGTGTGTCGGCAGACCGCCGCTGTTGGGCCCGTCACACGCAGGAGGGCTGCTGCTGTCACACTCAAATGCACGAAACCGTAAACTTGTCTGGCCTATATGAAAAAGCTTGGGAGGGAAAGAGGGGGGAAGAGGAGGGGGCGTTGTGTTCATACAGGGGTGGAAGTGTAGACCCTGGGCACTGCCGTTTCCTCTTGGCTCCCTTCCCGGTCTGCCTGCGTGCACACACCCCGCACAGGCATCCAGGCCGCCTCACATGCAAAGAAGTGTGAATGTAGCGGGGGGTTCACTCCGAGGCTAAAAAGGTTTCACCGAGCGGTGACGCAGCTCCACCGCGCTCCCCCTCCCTATTAAAAGTCAACCCAGGGTGACATATGACATCCAGACATGCAGGGAATAATTGTTTTCACTGATGCTCCCTGACGATGCCTCGTCAATGTATGAGGCTCCTTGTCTCAGCGGAGCGCCACTCATGTGTTTCCCATCAGGAGAGTCTGTGGTTACCTTCCTGATTTTGCTGGACTGGAAAAACATAGCTAATATGGTGTGATCTGGAAAAAGCTTTGATGCAGGGGCTTTACAAATAAACCCCCGAATGCCATATGGTTTGCATTCATCTCTTAATTTATTTCCTATAAATGTCTATTGAATATTGGGCCGAGCCAACATGTGTGTAACCAGACTTGGAAAACAGAAGGCCGGGGAGAGCAGTTTGTGGCAAAGTGTGATTATTATGACTTGTCCGTTTTCTTCTCCTCGCTGCATGATAGATGAGCCGCACAGTCTTTCCAACACAAGCAAACAAGAAAACATGCAAACAGTTCCCCTCTGAGCCCGACAGTTCCCGGCTCACCTCCCGGTGCCAGGCCCGACACGGCGAAACATTTCACTCAAAGAGCAATTAAAAAGTAATGATTGTAAGCTTCACCATGACTCATCAGCTGACAGACTTTTCCCAGTGAAGTTGGGTATTCGGTTACCACTGATGGAGAAGTCAACAGACAGCGGGCGTCCAGCGGTGGAGGACATGGAAGTGAGCTTTTCCAAACGCAGCAGACTTTCCTATGGTGGCTTCCAACGCAGCGGAGATATAACCTGCTGTCTGTGCGAGGCTACGCTCCGGCTACAGGCAGCCCAAAATTTGTCATCAGCGGCTGCCAGCTGTGTGGGTGTGAGCTCTACAAAACACACAGCATTGTGGTCCTTTTTCTACGCTTAGAGCCATCCATGCAAAAATAACCATGGGACAAACATATCAAGTGTTTGTTTCATGGTTGCGGTCAACGACGAAACCTACAACAGACACATTTTCCACCGTCTTGACCTTTTCCACGACGGTGGCAGCTAAACAGGAAGCGGCCCGTGTGCTGGAGTTTCATTTTTCTGCCCACTAATAATCTAGAAACGCACCACGAGATAAACACAGAGTGTGAGGAAGACAAACAAAGCAAAACAAAATTATGAGTATAGATAGGGTGAGTGCGCTGGGCACTAAACAGCCGCCTCGGAGCACATGTCACATGCCATTTGGTGGCCACTTTAAGCCAAAATGAGACATTTTTAGCACGTCTGAGGCTCCTGGCAGTGTTAGTGCCACGCTGTGCTGTATACAGAGCAGGGAGCTATTAAAGGATGCACTTGCAGCATGTGACACTTAGCAGCACATGGTAACTATGTACCGGACAGAATATTCATGCCTATCCCTGCGGTCCCACCAAATGCATTTTAGCCGGAGATAGTGGAGTCCTGTATTTACTTTCAGCGGGGTGAGAGGAGGAGAGGCTATAATCACTGATTGAAATGTAAATGTGAGGTAGCTAACTGAAGTATTAGGGCGAGCGAGCGCGCAGAGTGGAGATATGAATTACAATCTGTCTGACAAATTTTTCTCATCGGACATTATGTAAATGGAAGTATAAGTGACTGGTAGTATTTGAAACAAAAATCGATGCAGTAGGCGATAAGTGAGAGTGGTTGACAGAGTGGTTCTGGATATCCACAGATATTTCAAATTCAGGGCTGATAATTTGATCATGCAAAGTATATTCATTACATAAGGGCCCCTGCATGCTAATAGAAGACATTGTGTGTTCTATAAAGTTAATATTGACTATATGTGATCATTTAACACTAGTGTTCTTATCTCTGGATGTTTTCTTATTAACGATTTTTAAAATTGATCTGAAATGAAAATTATTTGTTGATGAGAATCAATGTGCGAATATATCCTCAGTGTCTGTCTGGACTAATGTACGGAACTGGTCAAAAATGCAATAACCATCTTCTTTTCTGTCAGTAATAGCAGTGAGCAGAAAAAACGGCTGTGTTTCTAAAAATAAATAATAAAACAAATAAATAGATAGAGGAATAAATAAATGAATGAAAAATCCTCATGCTTTTAATAGGCAAATTACTAAAAATCAAGCCTGAAACATCACTTCATATTTACTTCATATGTCTAGATAATGATGGTGTATTAAAATATAAAAGTGATCTAATATTGTTTATTGGCTCATGGGCAAGAGTGGACTGAACAGTGTAGAAGTACTGCTAAACACATTTAAAAATGACATTAAGAGTGTGTTGGTATATGTTGCTGTAAGGTACAAGAACAAGTAGACCAAGTTGTGACAGACGTAACTGTGCTACCACACTGATAGCCTAGCCTTGATTTTATTGGTAGCTGCAGTTTTTATGCTAACAAATAAGACTACTTCTTGTTGCATTATGTTAAAATCACAAAGGTCTCAGCCCCTGATAACTAATGCTGTAGTGGATTCAAGTCAGTCTTTGAGTAAAGCTCAGCGGCACATACACAGAAGCTAACGGAACAGTTGCTAGCTTGGATGTGACATCAGGACTTCAGCTCTCCATGGTGTCTCCCACTGGGTGAGTACTTGTTGCGTTGTTTGACGACGAGGGTGTTTTGACTTTAGTAGGGCAATAGAGAGCTGAAGTCAAGTCTCTTCGAGTAGACCCCACAGTTGGACCCCATGGGACCTTATTTTGGAAAAAAAAAACTTTGTATGGTAGTGAATGGAGAGAGACACATCATTTTTTGCTCCGACTTGAATTGTGCCATGAAGTACTCATCTGATGTTTGTCAATTTAAAAGATAGTCTCAGTTTGTCATAAATAAAGTAAAGTATCACCTAGTTTTGTGTTAAACACAATACATCGTCTCGCTCAACACGTCACCAACACCAACATGACCGCCAACTCGGAAAATCTCAATAAATCTGGACATACTGACAACTGCGGTTGTGTGAAAGGGGAGTTGGTCAGTTCTGTGAGCTGCTAATATACAGGAGCAGCTGTACAATGTTACAATGTCTACAAAGAGTCCTTATAATTATGTATTTTCACAGTTTTGTATTTTATTAGTTTTACGACAAACTCACTCATGCAGTATGTGTAACTCATGTCACAATTCAGACGGTATGAAAAAGCTATTTGTCCCTCTTCATTCACTACAATACGTTTCTCTGAAATAAGGTCCCATGGAGCAAACCAGAAGAGGTGTAACTTCGGCTCTCTCTCTGTGTGGGCAGGCAGAAAAAAAACGTTTTTATTGCCTATTACTTAAAGTTTTAATAGGAGCCTGCCTAACATTGTTAGCTGTTAGCTGTTAGCCGTGAGCTGGTTGCTGTGGTTCAGTGTGACTGGCCTGCTCGTTGACATGTTCAAATAACATGATAAGTGGATTTCAAATGAGTGCTAATATTAGCAAGCTAGGTCAATTAGCTTTCACTTTCTGACTGAAAAACATAATCAGGGACGCAGTGGGTCATTCCAAATGTTGAATGTTGGAAAGAGACAGACAGCTTTAATTGTTAAATATGGATGACTAACACTTTGTAGACTTGAAAGAGGCGCATGTGTCAGAGTGAGTCAGTAGCTTCCTGCAGAAGTTGAGGCTTAAATGCTGTTTTCTTAGTCAGAATAATTCACATTTCTATTGTAAGTCCCTGAACTGATCTGGTCATAAGATGTTGTGAACATGATTTAATTTAGAGAGAAAAAACACTGAGAAAGATTCTAACGCAGGCCTGAAATAACATCAAAGTGAAGTCCAGCCTGACAGTTTTATCTTTTTCCTCCTCTGTTTAGAAATGGAGTAGCCTTGACAGGAGGAGGAGGAGGGGGGGGAGGTAATCGGGCTGGACCGGCCCGGTCTGCACCCAGCCCAGTTCCCCGTCTGTAAACAATAGGGGTGTGGATTAGTTTGGAAACAATGTGTTTATTTAAAAAGCCCACTTCCTGTATGGACTCAGCAAGTCTCCCATTAATTTTATTGGCGGCGGCACCAGTTCTGAAAAATCATTGTTTGGAGGGGGGAAAAATACAAAACAGGCAAGGCGAAAAGGAACGCTTTGCATCAGCGCTCGGTTCCTGTGTGATACGACACGACAGCATTAATAGAATTGGTGCTGGCTATTTGTGTGTTTTTAATCATCTGGAGGGATCTCACTGTAGCGTTCAGAAGGAAAAAAACAAATGAGGAAATATTTTCATGTTTTTGTTGAGTCTGCCTCGGCACAAGCTTGCTACTGCTGCGTGCCCTGCGTGTATAGAGATGTGAGTTTCATGAGAAAAGAAAAAAACAAAAAAAAAAGAAAAAAGAAAGCCAAACAGTTTTTCTGCTTAGTCTAAACTGCCATGAGCGGTCTACAGATATCTGCCTGCAGGGGTTAAGATTCAGCTGAGGGCTGTGGAGCCCAGGAGCGACGCCCACCATCCCCAACTGCCCAAAGCCACATCCTGTCCAAAAGGAAAAGACTTGCACTTTCTCCTCAGGAGGAACACATGCATTAATGTGATCTCAATTACCCACGAAGCTGTCGTGCAGCAGCGCTCACACCTCACAGCCTCATTCGGCGTCGGTCACATCCTGCCGTACACATGCGCTTTAACTTTGGCTGATCTGATTGCCGCAGTGGAAAGTTTGGAGGCCCTCCGGAGCAGGAAACAAACACAACTGCTGATGTGCCGTTACGCTAAACCAATTTTTGCAATGTAGAGTAGCCTCGGTGGAGTTTATGAGTTCATTTCTGAGACTGACAGATATGAGGGGGGATGAAAAGGCATTAAGAATAAGCAGAGCAACCTTAGCCCATCCAGACACGCGCTCAGAGGCCAGAGAGTAACAGGTAAACTCGGGGGAGGGTGGTTAAGCCCTAGTTAGGCATGTAAATCCCACCCTTTACAGGCAGAGCGCTCCAGTAGATCCCTGTCAATTTCCTGCAGCTGTGCTTGGGCGGATTTACATGAATACACTCTATCACTAGCGCTTAGCCTCCTGTGTTATACATTTACTCACTTCTGGGTTGGTTCTAAAATTGGTTATTTTCTTTTGACTTTTTTTTTTTTTTTGTCTTCTGTAGAGAAAAGAATGGTTTTATTTACAAGCCACCCGGCATGGCTTCTTTTGTAAATTGACTCCTCAGTTTTGTCCACGCGCCAGGCACAAGAAGGTTAGCTGCCTGTTTCCTGATAAGCTGGCAGAACCTATCAACCCCGGCAAGAAGATAGTGCTCTGTATTTCTGTCATGCTTTATCATCAGCTGGGGTGAAACTAAACCGGTGTTAAGCGAGAGTAGAGGGACCATTTCCCTGGATTACAGGCGTCAACTTTAATTTCAAAGACCAATGGTGTATCCAGGGAAGGTGCAGGCTTCGCTTGCCACAGATTGGCAGCGGGCTCCTGATAAGGACCCAGTAGCGTTGTTCGCATTCACCACGGGGGCCTATTGATCTCCGAGCCGCTGGTTCATTTCATAAAATACAAGGCAAATGGTGTTAGAGCGGCAGTACGGCTCCCTATTCACCAGACACACTGCGTCCTGTGCCAAGCTTGTCTCGGCTCTGTGCTGTGGCGAACAGGAAACGCGCCGCAGGAAGACAGGGTATTTGTCAGGAGTCATTAAGGAAGGAGGTGACAGTTCAAGGTTTTTTTTTTTTGCTCGGAGAATACAGCGCAGAACGAGCTTCGGAGGGAAGATGCCTTTTCTTTACAACAAAGCCGAGTCAGGTTACAAGCAAAGTTTTATTCGAGCGCAGTGTGAGCCGCCCTCACCGGTCCGACTGAACCTGAAAGCACAGCTATCATCCGTGATGCTAAAATTCATTTCAACGCATTGAGCACTTCTTCATATTGAAACGTCTCCCTCCTTCTTCTTCTCCTTTTTTTTTTGCGAAACCAAATTTATGAAAAGCATAATCACAACATGAGGGCCCTCTTATTTTATTATCAGTGGGTGTTATTATTAGAAAACCATTTCAAATGATATGTCACATGGGAACAAATATCATTTACAAACCACTAATGACTTGCAAACACTCCTCTAGCCTCCGGTGCAGAGTGACGCAGTCTCACAGTGTGTGCTCTGCTCGCCTCTCTACGGGGACGTGCAGTGGGACACCGCACGCGTTCAGAATCAAACAGAATAAACAGGAAGACCTCTTTTTCTTCCAGCTCGGGCCATACAGTGGCAATAACACATTAATTCTTAAAAATCCGCCCATTTAAACCTGTCATTACCACGGCCATCTAATGGTTTTAAGGTGTGTGTTTGTTGCAAAAATTCAAATGAGACACTAAAATATGTACATATTCTCTGCAGAGATGGATTAGGTTTTGGGTATTAATAATTAAGCAGGCATTATTATTATTACACTTTGCATCTTCTGGGTGGATCAAACTCACCTCACTGCTGGACTGCTAATAATGAGTCATCAATAAAACATTTTCATAATGTCAGGAAGACACTTGTGCAGATGCACGGTCTAATTTTACACGGGCTGACTTGGTCATTAGTTCACTACGGCGTGAATGCCTCGCCATGCAAAACACAGAGGAGGTTACAGAGGTGGCCTGATGTGGCCTGACAGTCGGCGCATCAAGCCGCTCCTTCATTAATGTTAATCATCTTGAAATTGTGAATAACCAAATCAGTGCACCTATATGCAAATATTTAAAGCGTTTTTACTTTTTAATGGAAAAGGTGTTTTTGTTTCTGGCACTATCATTTGCATAGTAATCGTGCCTATTGTGTCGTGTTGCTTTAACCTCAGACCAGGCCCGGGCGAGCACTGTGTAGTCGTCCGCGCTTGAATCAGAGCTGCAAATGAATAGATAAAGGTTGCAGCGCACAG
>OMLP01011261.1:0-10311 GCA_900302685.1 Spondyliosoma cantharus | reverse complement strand
CGGTGAAGCTTTTAAGGAGCTCAAGAGCCGCTTTTCCTCGGCCCCCATACTGGTGCAACCGGACCCTTCTCGACAGTTCGTTGTCGAGGTCGATGCCTCGGACTTGGGAGTGGGGGCCGTGCTGTCACAGCGGTCCAAGGCGGACAACAAACTCCATCCCTGCGCCTTCTTCTCTAGGAAGCTTTCCCCGGCAGAACGCAATTACGACGTGGGTAACCGGGAGCTGTTGGCAGTCAAACTGGCTCTGGAGGAATGGCGACACTGGCTAGAAGGTACTGATACCCCCTTTGTGGTTTGGACTGACCATAAGAACTTGTTATACATTCAGTCTGCCAAACGCCTGAATGCTCGACAGGCTCGCTGGGCCTTATTTTTTGGTCGATTCAATTTTAGCATCACCTACAGACCCGGCAGCAAGAACGTTAAACCTGATGCTCTCTCCAGGCAATTCAGCTCCGATTTAGATAAACCGGTGTCCTCCGACACTATTGTTCCGGAGTCCTGCCTGGTGGGTTCCCTCACTTGGAAGATCGAGTCCGTGGTCAAGACCGCTCTTCAGACTCATCCTGATCCTGGAGGGGGTCCCCAGGGCAGGCTTTTTGTCCCCCCGTCTGCCCGCTCTCAGGTTCTGCAGTGGGCTCACACCTCCCGGTTCGCCTGTCATCCAGGCATTTTCCGAACCCTTCAGCTCGTCCAACGCCACTTCTGGTGGCCATCTGCAGCCACCGACACTCGGGACTACGTAAGGGCCTGTACCACCTGCGCTCGAAGCAAGGCAACGCATCGCCCACCACAGTTTTCCCTGTTCTCTGCCAACATTCTGGATAGAAATCTATCCCTGTCCAATGAATATCTCAAATGTTCCTCAAAGCTGCATCCATTTCACTTTGTCATTTGAGACAAGTTCAAGAGAAGTCTTAATTCACGTGAGACCAGATCAGTTAGGGACTTAAGTCAGTTTAGACAAGCTCAAGCCAAGCTGAGGGTCAGTAAGCGCACATCAAGTTTTGGTTCAGTCAATACAAGTCCAAGTCTTAGACTCGTCAAGACCCTCATTTGTTAACAGTATTTATTGATGGCAATTATATATGAGTATTTATGTGAAAAATGGCTTCAGCTGAGGTGATTTCTCTTTGCGTTGCTGTGCCAATCCTGGTGTTATAACTTGGAGTTCCAGGTAGCATTCAATTCTAATTCAAGTCTCAAGTTTCTACTTTTGTCTACTTGAATCTGACTCTAGTTGGGTCACAGGTCAATAGCTCTCATATATCATGTAGTTAGTGTTGGAGCACAAAGAAACCGTATGAACACAGCTAACGAGCCATGGTTTCTTATTAGGCTATCACAAAGAAAAAGCATTTTGATGAAAAGACGGGCTTAAATCCCTCCAGCGCTAAATAGGTCTTAGCAATAAATTGAGTTGACCTTGATAGTGAACAGCAGTCCTGTTGGTCATCAAAGGCCAGGGGTGAGTGGGGAAATTCTGCCATTGATTTCCATTCTATCCAATCCAGATTGGAGTGTGACCCTGTCTGGAAGCCTAATCTGTAGTAATGCATTCAAACTGTGTATTTACACACAGACACACATGCACACGACTCTTCAACCATGCACTTAGTAGTTCGAAATAATTATAAGAGGGGATAAATGTTGAGACTGAAAAGCTTTAATTACGGAGCCAGAGCTGGCTCTCTCTTCAGGGACACATTTTTTAATTAATATTCTATCTCTGCCTCTCTCTCCCTTTCTCCCGCTCTCTCTCTCTCCAGTGCATCACTCCTCCACAAGAGACAATTCAGATTTATGTTGCTGACCTGCTGCTGCTCTCCAGGTAAAAACTTCCATGGGGAAATTATGAGAATGTGTGTGCGCCCCAAGTAAGATTTGCCAAAGGGCTAATTTCATGAAAGAGGAAGAACTTTTCAATTGTTTAGAATTGAAATAAACCGGTCTGAGAACAATAGTGTAGATTGCTGGAGGTTGATTTTTGACATCATGGGCTCATCTGGTATCAAATTCAGTTAATCGTAGTGATAAGCATTAATCATGCACCACAGACGATAGGGACTAATTTGGCAAAACCATGAATCATGTTCGGTAGTGTAATGTTAATGTGTTAAAATGTCCACTTTCTACACATCTGATCAAGGTACATCTGATTAACGTCATGGAAAGGTTAACATTAAGTTATCGGTTATGAAACAGTATCATTTAGTTACTGATGCCTCTGTATGACCCAAATAAGCAAACAAGATCATCAGCAGATTGGCTTTTTCTTCAAAGTTATTCATAGTATCTGTCACTGGGTCATATTTCCTGAATATCACTTCAGTATTCTCAACAAAAGTACTAGCTGTAGGCTGTAGGCTATAAACCTAACTGAGGTGTATGAATGGCACTAAACCAAAGTTTACCTTGTTTCACCATCATCACTTCAGTTGTTAATCTTACATAGCCACAAATGAATACAGTATCTCATCGGTTGTGTTTAATAAAGAAAGAGCTTTTCTTTCAACTGCATCCAGAAGCAAGCGCTAGCAAGATCAAGATGTTGATGACAGGAGGCAGTGGTGCTAATACTGCTTTTGTCCACAGGCACTGCAGGAATCAACAATAATGAACGTCTCTTGTTACTGCTTCAACAAAAAGGCACATATTAAATTCATGGACATTTATTGTTTGTGATGGGAAACAAACCGTGATCTCCAACTCTACACTGTACGTTTGCATTGGACAGGAAAACCTATTGTCAGTTTAAGGAATCCATGGGATCTTATTTTTGTAATCGATGTCCATTATGAGTCACAATGAGCCTTTAAACTGAACACTTGACACCTGTGGTAGCATCATGAATGTAGACAAACCCTTAATTAACTGTTCACATTGAAATCTACAAGTTGTTGTTTGAACAGACAAAGACAACAGATTGAAAAAGACAGTACGGTACCGTTGTTAGACGCCGCAGCACTGAGTGCTTAGTACCAAACAACACAAAATTGAAAATTTTAGGGATCATCACTTCTGACAGAGCATCCTTGTTTGTGTTTGATATGAAAGAACAAACACAGCGCCTGGTAGCTGCAAAGACAAACTCAGCATGAACATCAGGTACATCAAATAAACTGCACCTAATGAGATGCATCCCAGCTGGCGGCCAAGAGAGCCAGAGTGTCGAGTAGTAATGAGCGAGAATGACCAAAGGTTCATTCAAGGGTTCATATCAAGATGCAGCTTGGAAACCTGCCAAGACGTCTGGAGGACAGAGAGGGGTGAGGAACGAACAGCAGGCACATCAAAGCCTACAGCTGGCTGTGAGACACGGGTTATAAGGAAGGACTAGCAAAAGCCAATGCAAATGCTGCTCTACTCATGAGAACAACACACAGATGGAATCGAGCATAAAATAGGAAGAAAAACCACTGTGCCTTTCAGAAGCTCCTTCAATATTGATGCTTGAGAGCATGGCTCACAAAATGGCCCTTAATAGCATCTCAAATGTCCACTTGAACTCTGGCACAACTGATTTACTTGCTTGGGTATTTGATAGCAAATCACTACAAACTGAGAAAACACTAACCCACGAAGACATTTCCAAATCTGTTGGTGGCAGCGAGGGTTAGTGATTATCCACTCGCCCCCGTGCTGATGGAAAGTCAGTTGTTCACAAAACATTTCTGGAGCTTCACAGCAAAACAGTATTCTCCTTTACAAATGAAGTGGATGGGGACTTGTTTTAAACATCAATCCAAACATATGGAAGCTATGAGATCCCAATATTTTGATGTTCCTTTTCTAAGCCCTAAATCTTCACTGTAGCTGCTAAGCTAAAAGCATCAGCGTCCCCCACCTTATGAAGTAGAGGCACAAGCTCGACTGTGCATCAAGGGTGTAACTGGTGTCTTTTCAAAGCAGTTTGGGGATCTCTGGGCTCCCGTAGGTTTGGCTTAAGTCAAATGAACTGTATGCATCACCTTCAGTTGTTTAGGAGAATGCAGCAACACTGTTTTGCTGTGAAGCTCCAGAAATGTTTTGTGGACTACAAAACTTCACCTTACTTTCCATCAGCATGGGGGTGAGGAGATAATGACTGAATTTTAATTTTGTGTGAACTGCCAACATTACTTTTATCTTCAATAAATACATTGTCTGAATCTCATATAACTAAACCTTTTGTTTAGTATTGTTTGGTGTCCTTCTTAGTCAGTTGGCTATGGAAGCAGCTTGCACTCAGACATGTACCTGCCAGCTGGCTGGCAGCCGGCTTGTCAGGGTTACCTGGAGTGACCTCATACACAAAGAGGCAGTGAAATAGTGATGTCAGGCCAAATTGTAAGCTGTAGTGACAGTCAGCAGGCATCAGGGCTAACAGGATGAGACTGTCAGCATGCAAGCTGTGATGGATTGTGCCTTTATTAGATCTGCTATATGTAAGGGCATGTACGGACACAACAAATAGGTGCTTACACACACAGAAGTACCCGTCATCGCCGTCAGGTCACATGAAGCAGATCCATCCCAGCAGGAGCTGGATCAGATCCAGACTCACATTCTGACAGTCACAGTACGTGACTGATTGATGAACTCACAGAGTGTCGACACTCATCACAGGGGTACACACACATGCAGGTACACACACATACAACATGACATCACACACATAAGACATAACATCCACACATACAACATAACATCCACACACAATGGCTGCTGACACTGATTCATTGCAGGTTGGATTTATGAGCTTTTTCTGTAAAGGCAGAACACTTTCTATTTTCTTTTTATACAAAAAAAGGAGTTGCAGTTCAACAGAAGCATCAATTAACCTCAAGCAGAAAAAGTACAATGGCTGCCACTGTAGAAATCCCATCACTCTGCATGTAGTCCACATTAGTTCACTGTCAGCCATGTCATTAACTCATCTTGCTTCCAGCCTTGCACAGTATAATCAGGCTGAAAGTACTTCCACTATACATTAATGTCTTGTCATATCTACTGTATATGGGATCTGACTTCCTGCTGAAAGTGCCTAATGGACTCCATAACTTCTACAGTAGTGGATGTCAGAAAATGCTCCTGGGTTACTGGAGAAAGATAATTTGTTGTTGTGTTGCATTTGTAGGTCATCGAACATTGATTCCTTGGGTTTAGTTGCTTTTTTTTGACGATCTGGAAATGAGAATCAATGATTGGTTGTTGGCATTCACACCAACGACCAACAACCAATTCTTGGGTCAAAACACACACACAAAGCGTTGTTTAATGACAGGAGAATGAGACTCACCATTTACAGTAAATATCTTTCTCCAGGATGGTCTACTGCTCCTTTAAGTCTCCATAGATGATAACTTTGTGTGCAGGACTATCCGTTGTTTCACAGTATAACGATAGTCAGCAACATTTCATTTTGACAAAAGCAAAATACCGACTATTACAGACCTTACATCACAGTGCTGACCTGGGTACAGACCATGGTAGTAACAGATTCACTGTCTGATCTGATATCACCTGAAATGTTGTTCCTGGAACATTATAATAAAGGATTCTCCAGGCAAAACAATCACATATTTGTAATATCATAGCTTAATGAATCAGCATGAAAAAGATGAGAAAAATACGCACATTGGAGAATTTATCTTTATCTTTTCTTAAAAGTATTTTTGCTTCCTTAACCCAACCAAACAGTGAAGGAGAACTGAAAAGAAACATAAAAAGTAAATAAAAAAATAATGCAAATAACAAGTGAAATTAGTTTAAGAATAGTAAGTGAACAATATAATAACATGTTTCAAGTAACATACGAACCTGATTCTCTGGAGTGAGAGAACTCAGTGCACCTAAATTATGTGCTGAACGAAAGAGTAAGATGCACCAATGCAACCAGTATAGAAAGTTAGTCTGAAGCCCTGTATAAGCCATGTATGTGTAAAGCACATATAGTATTTGGAATTATGCTAAAATCTTAACAGACATGTAATGATGAAGACCTTGAAAACAGAGAACGACAAGTATTATTTTCTTTTTTAACACAGAAGAGGGAGATGTGAAACGTTTGTGAGTGTTTTGTAATTACTGTGGTGTATGCACTTACCACAATGGCAGATGTGTAATGTGTGAATGGATGTGGGTGCAAGTGCCAGACAGTGAATTTACCATGTACTGTCTGCCATCTGCAGATGCTCCATCACTGCGACACTGTGGCAATAGTGCAGCAAACATGTATTGAATGGCATTATGTAAATGAGGGCATTTACAGTAGAATGAAAATCAGAAGTGAGTAATCTTTTGCAGTGGGATGCCTTTACAGTACAGAGATCTACGGTAATTAATGCGGACAGCTAGCAGGTCATTTTAAGTCTGACTCTCCATTCCTCTTTCACACTCTCTTTCACACTCACACTCTCTTTCACAAATGTATAATACGATAATTGATTATAAATAGACTTTCTGGGCAGATTCAATTACTGCCTTGCCAAAGTTACAGACAGCGGTGTCAGAGATGACAAGATGAGCTTTTGGCTGAAACAGCACCAAGCAGCGATCAGAGCAGACACATCGCTGCTGCAAGAAAAAGCATAAAATTGGACCCAGAGTGACATTTAGTTTTAATTCAGCTCAGTCTGAAATGAAAAGAGTTGATGTAAAGAATGATCTTTTCCCTGTTACATCCACTATCCTTTCTGATCCTGACAAAAAGGATTCCAGGAAAATAGTCAGGAGTCAAAGTTTATGTCACATTCTTTTGATTTAAAAATCATGCAGTCAAGGCCCCTTTTAGCTTGATACTAGATGCTTGTAAAGAGGTTTATTAAACTGGTCTTTGCACTGACCTCTCAAAAAAACAAATCTGAATCTGAAAAATAACTTGGTAAAATGACCAAAAAGTTATTTGTCTCAAAACTTTGTAATAAAGTTGTTGGAACAACTATCATTTTTAGGTAAAGTAATGCGTAAAACTTATTATAATAATATAAATATTATTATTAAAAGTTGTATTATTGGGGCGACTGTGTGTCCTAGCAAAAAGATCATTTCTTTTATTGCTTTCCAGATTGTGTGGCACCCATTATTCAGTTTGACATTTTGGGAAATGAGCTAATTTGCTGTCTTGCTGAGTAAATAAATGAAAAGATTGATACATTAGTATACATTATGTACCTTCAATTTAGGTACGATATTATGCATGAGCTCGGCAGCAACAGAACACACCGCTCTGTCACTCTACCAAGTAGTTAAGGTTGCCAAGATGTCAATGAATGGGAAATAAGGCGCATTACACCACTTTTATCTGTGAAACTTTACACTTCATGAAGCAGCCTACTTTAGTCTTCATAATGCGAGCTGTGGGCTGGGACTGTGTCGGCACTGACTCGGAGTTCAGTCTGAATTTCTTGGAGTTTTTCCATTACCAACATTGTGATGATGGCAATACTCAACACATTTTACAGCTTTTGTACATTGCTGTGCATCAGACAGTAAAAACAAGACTAAAAGGAGGTAAAGAAAGTAAAGTTTCTGACCTTGGCAAACAACGCTCCCTTGGCTGCCAGTGCGTCCTCCCCTCTCCCGTTGGGGTAGCACTCGTACCGTGCGTCTAGTATTGGGTAGCGGCTGGCCAGCATCAGCCCACTGTTCAGGAATTTAAACCTCGAGCAACAGCCCTTCCAGCCATACCTTCCAACATCACTCAGCACGTAGGGGAAGTAGCGGTGCAACTGCCGCCGCAGCCTAGCCGTCGCCCCGTGATCAAACACTTCCTGTAGAGCCAGGAAATCCAAATTGGCAGGGAAAAAGGCAGAGATCTCATGGTCGAATGTCTCATCGCCGTGGCGGCGTTTTCGTCCAGGGCGTTTAAAGATTGATGTGCGAGGAACATGTGAGAGAGTGTTGTTGGAAGATATCCCTATGCCACCGTCACTTCCATGATAACGAGCGAGGGATTCCCTGGAGGCAGTCATGCTTCCCGTGTCTCCACCTGTATGCTCGCCAGGCCGATGGTTCCCTGTTTCGGCCTCCTCATCCTGCGGATCTGGTTCTGGGGCGCTGATGCTGATTTGAACCCCTGAGGTGTGAAGTGGGCAGTCTGGGGATGGTTTTGGCTTGGTCCCCTCCCCATGCATGGGACAGTCATGATGGCCTTGGCCATTCCCTGTGGAATGCATGGGGCAGTCTGAAGCCTCCCCTGAAGTGTGAACGGGACAGTCTGAGCTGCCGTTGGTCCCTGCAGCATGGAGGGGGCAGTCTGCTGTCGTGTCTGCTTTCTCTGAGTGAAGAGGGCATTCAGTGGAGCCCTGGTCTCCTGCAGGGGGATGAACAGGGCAATCAATGGCACCTGAGGGGTGAATTGGGCACTCAGTGAGTGGTTCTGTTTCGGGGTCAGCTGGGCCGTTGGTGGTGTGTGTTTGGTCTGGACGCTGGTCCAGAGAGGAGGTACGTCGGAAACCTGTGGCAAGGCTGCTAAAGGATGCCGCACTGAAGAATGGAGCAGAAAGAAGGAAAGAATGGATTTGTTGGACTGATAAAATAATGCAGAGCAATTCATGCCTTTACTTTTGAGAAAACATAAGCAGAAGAAGCCCAGGAGCAAGCTCTCTATACCTGATGGAAGTGTTGGTAGGTGAGTCGATGTAGATTTTGATCTGAGGCCGACTGGCACCGTTGCGGATCCTCCTTCCCACCTCCCGGGCTCTCCTATGGGTGTCTGACAGGTTGTTGAACCTGGCTAAGGAGTCAGGCAGCAAGCAAACGTTGGCACTACAGAAACAGAAGCTTCTGCCTTGTGGTCTCCATTCCCCAATCCCAACACCTCCTGGTCCGGCCTGGCCCTGCTCGGCCTGGTGTTTATCTGGTCTGCACAGGGTAAGCAACAAAATACTATGTCAACTAAAATAGAAGCTCTGGAACACTAAATCAATAATAGTTATACCACCCTGACCTCTGTATATTAAATATGAAGGAAAGGTAAGCAGCTTGAGCATAAAGACTGGAAGCAGGGAGAAACAGCTTGCCAGCTTTATTTCACTTGCATAAAATATGTTTGTGGTGTGTTTGTGGCTCACAACATGGTTTCCTGACAACACAACAAGAATGAGGACAATGTTCCCGATGTCACATAGTTAATGGTGTGAAACGTCATAATTTGGTTTTGTTTAGTTTCAAAAATGGGAAAAAGATTATGACTCATGTCAAAACAAATACTAGATTACGTTATAATGTAAAGTAAATCCATGCATATAAATCAGTTAGATGGGTGGGTCACTCACACCCATCTGCTTGAACAAAGTTATTCTAATGCAAACCATGATTTACTTCTCTTTTATGCTATTCTTACTGTCAGTGTAAATGGAAATACCAATGTTCCAAGAAGCAATCATTGCAAATTGATTCACTAATTAGGTACAGTCTTACGCCACGGCTCATATTTCCTCAAGAAATGTCCTCAAGAAATAGTTCCAGTGCAAAGCTAGCTGGTATATCCTGTACCATTTCTTTATAAATGCAAAAATAATCATATTTAGCATAATCTACAAAAGGTTGAACTATGTCAGCATATTTGTGTGAACTCATAGGTAGTATGACTGTGATACTGCAAAAGCTGAATATCTTAAAGAATCATGGTGTCAAGGTAGTTTCAAGGTTTCTCCTCATTAACACAGGTTTAAACAGCAAGCTGCTGTAAAACTTGATGAGATCAGCTGCTCTGTGGGGAGAAGCAGTGGTGTTAATAGCTAGTGTAGTTTTATTAAGTTAATGTCAATTTGACTTTCCACATTTACTGGGACAGACATGTAACAGCATTATTTACCTCAAAATTCAATTTAATTTCATTTAATTTGTTAACTTTTGTTAACTGGGTCCTGGCATTCATGTGGATGCCACTTGACACAAACCACCCACCAAAACACTGATGTGGTCCAATTACAATCCTTAACGGTGTCACACAGCGGTGAGGTTTTGTCTTGTCTTGGGTTTTTGTCTTGTGAACTTCATGTTTTATTTTGAAAGTCTAACTCTCCTCTCGTTTCAGGTCACTTGCCCTTCCTCATGTGTCACCGGTCTGACATCATCCCTGATCCCTGATTGTTTCCACCTGTTCCCCATTACCCTCATGTGTCTTATAGTCTGCGTCTCCCTTTGTCCTGTGCCAGAGTGTTGTGTTTGCCACGCACCCCAGCATTGTCCACAGCCTTGTATTCGTCCACGACCCAAAGTTTGTATTTCATGATTTGTTCCTCTAAGAGAGTGATTTTTGATTGTAACCTTTTCCAGTTTCTTAGTTCTAGTATTTTCATAGCCGATTGTTTTGCCTCCGGT
>OMLP01011259.1:3531-15022 GCA_900302685.1 Spondyliosoma cantharus | reverse complement strand
ATTATATAATTTTTATTATATTATATTATATATTTATTATATTATATTATATTATATTATATTATATATTTATTATATTATATTATATTATATTTATTATATTATATATTATTCTATTATTATATCCACATGACTGTTGATCAGAAGTCTCATTGTGTTCACATCTGAGAACTTATTCCCAGAGGTGGGAAGTAACAGAGTATAAATACTCAGTTACTCTCCTTCAGTAAGTGTCTCAGTGTCTGTTCTCGTCTCTACATGTGAACTTTCTCCTCCTCACAGCTTCAGAACAGCCTCGTTACTTTACTTTGATGCATCTGAGGTGAATTGTGGATTAAAAGACGTAAGAAGACGTGAACAGACAGAGAGGGAGACTTTTTACTCTGAGACTCTGAGTCCATGTCAGAGCCTGTAATCTATTACTTTACTGGAGGAAACAAGCTGGATCAGAACTTCTACTTTTACCAGAGTCTGTTTTTAGCATCTGAACTTCTACTGGAGAAACAATCTGAGGACTTTTGACTCCTCTGCTTTTTTAAAAGGAAGATGAAGTCTGTATAAGACGTCGGGTGTCTGCAGGTGTGTTCAGGTCTCCTGCAGGTTTTTAATCTCCTGATATGATCTGTAGGATTCCTCGGTCGTCTCGTCTCGGTGCTCTCAGCAGGACTCTGAGCATCGACTGGGATCACGATGATGAACTGAACTGCAGCTGTTTTCACTCGTTTGCTGAGCAGCAGCTCAGAAATGAAACTTGTCTCCTGTGAGGAGGTTGTGGAGGGTCGTCTGATGAGGAGGAGACGTTCATTCACAGCGGTGCAGCAGACACACATGAAGCAGATGACTGTGTAATGAATGTGTGATTTACTGGAGCCCGACGTGTTCTCTGCTGCAGTATGAAGCTGATTTGCTGCGCAGCATTGATTCGTATCAGATGAAGTCCATCCTGGTCCGAACGAAGCGGAGCAGCAGAAGCAGAAGACGAGCGTCACGTCCAGGCAGACTGATAACAGACGCTGCACAGAACAAACCTCGTGGTCCTCAATCAAATATTCAACTAATCCAAACATTAGTGCTGGCAGACGCAGCGCAGGAATCTCCTCTCAGTGTTCGTACTCCAGCACAGACACTGAACCTGGAGGAGAGGCGGCAGACACACACACTGTTCTCATATTCTCATCCTTCACACTTGTGTTCCACTTCTAGACTGGACACATTTCCAGTTGTTTCTGTGGTGATCAGACGGGTATTTAAATCCAAACCACCATATTTTCTAACGTTTACAGAGAAGTGACGAGTGACGAGAGAGAAACAGAAAATACAACCTGAAAGCTCACATTTATTCTGTTCTGTTGGGCTGCTGCTGTGTGTGTGTGTGTGTGTGTGTGCCATCATACTGTATTTATTAGAGAGAAGAGATGATGATGAGCAACTATAGATGATGACAGAATGATGAAACTGAAAAAAAAACACAGAGGAGAAATTGAATCAAAGAAACAAAGAAGAATGAGTTTTAAATGAAATTCAGTGTCAGCGGCTCGACTCTGCTGCTGATCTCTGGTTGTAGGTGAATGACAGACAGCAGGAGGCAGAGAGCAGCGATCTTCCCTCCGTCAGGTGGAGCAGCAGGTGGAGCAGCAGGTGGAGCAGCGGAGGCTGATATTAGTGTTGTATTTCAGACGGCGTGATCTAAAGTGTGACAGGACAGGAAGGACGTCCATGATGGACGATTCTGCACCAGATAATGTCCAACAGCAGCAACAACGCCTTAATGCTGCGGCAGGAAGTGTGTCCACTGTGATCACGAGGATGAACTGCAGCTGTTTTCACTCGTTTGCTGAGCAGCAGCTCAGAAATGAAACTCGTCTCCTGTGAGGAGGTTGTGGAGGGTCGTCTGATGAGGAGGAGACGTTCATTCACGGCGGAGCTTCAGTCTGTGTGTGTGAATATATGAATGACAGACGGACGGCACGAGGCGGAGAGGCAACATGAACGAGTCAGAGAGCAGCGATCTTCCCTCCGTCAGGTGGAGCAAGCAGCAGGTGGAGCAGCAGGTGGAGCAGCGGTGGTCCAGGATCAGTGGAGCCTGATATTAGTGTTGTATTTCAGACGGCGTGATCTGAAGTGTGACAGGACAGGAAGGACGTCCATGATGGACGATTCTGCACTAGATAATGTCCAACAGCAGCAACAACGCCTTAATGCTGCGGCAGGAAGTGTGTGTGTGTGTGTGTGTGTGTGTGTGTGTGTGGAGGAGCAGAGACATTAATCATCAGTGTAATATGATCTTAACCTTAATTGTTTTAGTTTTCTAAACCCGATCACTAAATGTGAAATCAAACTGTCCACATCAAAATGAAACTTCAGCTGCATCTGACTGGATTACATTTTGGTTTGAACTCTTCCTTTAAATTTTATGTATTTTTGTGTTTATTAATTCTTTTCTCGTCCATCATCTGGAGTTTGTCATCTGATGCAACACGTCTGATTCATCTGACTGTATAATGAACAAGAGACGATGTTTACGTCTCTGTGTTGAATCTGCAGTGTGATGAATGAATTCTGACACAAACTGATTCAGCTGATGTGTTTTAAACTTTACGTTCTGTTCATCAATCAATCCTGACAGAAACACACGATCAGATTTAATGTAGCCACTCTATTGACCGACGCCGGGCTGTAGATCTCTGCCGTCCGTCAGGTGAGGTCAGGTGAAGCTGAGCCGGCGGCGTCCCGGCACTTTAAACCAGAACCACTTTTTAATTTATGCCGTCAGCGTCGTGAGGCCAACTCAGGATCTGCAGACGGAAACAACTCACCAGCTGACACTCGACAAACACTTGAGATGCACAGAGGTCTATAGTGTGTGTGTGTGTGTGTGTGTGTGTGTGTGTGTGTGTATGTGTGTGTGATATCTGCAGATGTTACTTCCTGTCTGCTCGTCATGACCAGGGATCAGCCGTGTCTGTACGGTGGAGAGGAGCTGATCCTTCCTCAGTAGTAAGACACTCTGATGATGCATGAAACGCTCCTGTAATTAGCAATTAACAGCTTCATTCTGTATGAAATATTAAGCAGTCGCTCCGACACGCCTCGTCGATATAAGCAGCGAGCTCTGAGGAAGACTTAGAAACCAAGGTCAGCTCCGTCTCACCGGCAGAGGAGAGCAAACAAGAAAAGGCCAGAATGTGGTCGAGTTCAGGACGTAAACCGGAGCTGACAGTCAGATCTGCCTCAGGCTGCTGAGGTGGAATCTGATTGGCCCACGCAATTGGTAAACCAGATACACCAGTAAACATCCAATAACACACAGATAACACCGCGGGGGGCGCAGAGGAAGTGTGCGCTTTCAAATAACTTATAATAAGATTATAAAGTCTGATCGGTTTAATATAACACCGACAGTCAGAGGTGGAAAGTTCAATCGGGATGTGTTAGTGTGGCCGAAGGACGCTATGATGTCTGAATAATGTAATCTGTCCACTCATCAGTTCACTGCTGAACTCCTTTACTTTGTCTTATTACTTTGTAGGAACAACTACAGAGCTTCACTTCACCAGCTGGAACCAGAGTTATGAAACGTTCAAAGGTTCAAACTTCACCCAGCTGATGAGACGTTTGATGTCCAAAAGTATGTGGACACCTGAACAGTGCAGTCTTGTGTTATTGTGGCACCGTGTTCATGAATGTGCCGCTCTCAGCCGTATATCCCTTCTAGGTGCTGTATCGTAGGCAACTGGACCCGTTTCAGTTTGTTGAAGACGTTTCACCTCTCGTCCAACACGCTGCTTCAGTTCTGACTAACTGCAGGGGAGTTGACGGGTTTTAAACCCAGTGTGGGAGTGTCCTTACATGATGTGCGAGTGTCCTTGCATGATGTGGGAGTGTCCTTACATGATGTGGGAGTGTCCTTACATGATGTGCGAGTGTCCTTACATGGTATGGGAGTGTCCTTACATGATGTGGGAGTGTCCTTACATGATGTGCGAGTGTCCTTACATGGTATGGGAGTGTCCTTACATGGTATGGGAGTGTCCTTACATGATGTGGGAGTGTCCTTGCATGGTATGGGAGTGTCCTTACATGATGTGCGAGTGTCCTTGCATGATGTGGGAGTGTCCTTACAAGGCCGTTAAGGACTCTGAGTTTAAGAGTCGTTTAAGAGTTTAAGAGGGCCACTTATGGGTCATTGATCCAACCGGTCTTCATGTTGGTTTCTAAGGCAGGTGTTTCTAGGTGTGAATGGGTGTTAAGCTGTCTGTGGAGAGAACTCAGTACAGCGCTGTAGGTGGGTGATCAGTGATGTCTGAGGCCACCTCCTCTGTTTAAAGACAGTTGTAATAAATTACTTATTACAATACTTTTTAGTTACTTTCAACAAAACAGAGTTACTTCCTCTGAAGTCAGTTGGCCCTCAGCTGGTCTGTGTCATGTGTCAGAACGCAGCTTTTTGTCTGAATTTATTGTGTTTGTGCTTCAAACTAAACCTCGTCATGATCACAGTCACGTCAGATCACATTACTCCCGGCGGGTCGGTTCACTCACCACTTAGCACTCGGTTTTATCTTCCTGATGGTTTTGGGAGGCTCTGTGACTATCAGGCTGATAACGTGTGGACGGTGATTTCAAGAACTGTATTCTGCAGTTTCACTCGGATGTCTCGGCTGGACTCTGTCATGTTGAAACAGTACGTATGATTGTGTGATGTGCCGTAGCATTAAGAGAGCAGACGCACACCGACTGTACGCTGAAGTGTGAGTGCAGACAGTTTCACAGGATCTGTCTGTTTAGGTAAATGAAGTTAGGTAACGTCAGGACTTGAGTCACCCTAAATGAAAGTCTGACTCATCCATTAGTCCTAATCGATGCGTCACGCCTTCCGGGAATATGATGACAGCACGAATCTCTTCTGTTTGGTTTTGCAAGATGTCGAGCGGATCTAAAGTCCAGCCTGTGTGTGTTTACAGATTCAGACTGAGTCTCACTGCTGTTGAAGGGAAAGAACCATGCAGACGGGTCAGTCAGCGCCACGCGGACGGTCCACGTCTAAACAGGAAGTCATCTGACGCTTAATGTAAAGTGTGTACGTATTTATCTGTGTGGAGCTGTGTGCAGCCAACAGAGTCGCTCTGCATTTAGTCACTGCAGCTGACTGCAGATAAAAGATGAGGTGACTGCAGAGGAGCTGGGGGGCGAGAGACTGTTAAAGTAAGGGTGAGACGGAGAGAGAGACGGGGGAGAGGAGGAGGTCAGAGCGGAACATTGTTTGTAGCTGTTCGCCTTCAGGTGGATGCTGGGAGCAACACAGCTGGGACAGATTACTGAGCTGCAGTCGACCTTCACGTGAGCGGGAGTGGCCTTTTGAAACATAATCAATCTGGCAAATATTATCTGACGACGTCAACACAAACATCAGACACACTAAAGTCATGTTCCTCAGAGGATGAACTGTTGATCATCCTCTGACTTTATATTTATTTTGTCTGATTCATCAGTTTAGGACTAAATACCCACAAAAACTGATTTCATTCCCGTCATCACCTCAGGTGCACTTTTTTGTTCAGGCATCAGAGATGGAGCCTCGTTCACTCCCACTGAAGCTGCTCAGTGGTGCATGAAGCCGAATAACTCGACTTCCAGGTGATAAATCTCCTCATATCTTCCGTGTTGTGCTGCCTGCACACTAAAGACTTACAGTTTAGCACCCGGCTAACTCGAATAGACATCAAATAATTAAATTGTGCGGTTCTTCTTGACTTTCCAAATGTTTCCTGATAGTTGTGACGCTAAAAAAAAAAAGGAATCCTCCGTTTTACAGCCACTTCTTTCACAAACGAGGCTCATGGGAAAACTATGTAAGACAGTTTACCTGCTCCACGTTAGCAGTGACGTCAGCATGCAAACAGCATTAAGACACGCTCATGTGTTAGCATGCTGATGTTAGCATTTAGCTCCAAGCACCGCTGTGCCCGAGACGGCGAGCTGATCCACTTTACAGGCACCTGAAAGTTTGTTTTATTACTTTCTTACTTTCCTTTGTTGAAATACACATGATCACACCTGTAATGTTCTCAACACAATCTCCAGAATAATGTTAGCAAGTACGTTTCTGCAAAACCACAGGTAAGATTCAAACTGAACGTTTCACAAACGCTCTTCAGGGTCAGAAAACATCGTGGTTTGGGTTAAAGTCCCTGTGTTTGTGGCCACGATCAGGTTTAGTCTCAGTTAATGATATAATCAGTTTATTTGTTGTTGCACAGATCTGGACTGGATTTGGACGAACGCTTCACTTCATCCCTCAGCGTTGTAGAGACTCAGATGAGCTGCTAAACGTCAGTAAATAAAGAGAGAACAGCCTCTTTGTTTAAACGGAGCAGCTCTACACATCGCTTTGCTCCAGCATCATCCATCCAGTCAAACTTGTTTTGAATTCCAACATCTGGCTTTGAATATCCTCATTCATCACGATGTCTCGTTGATTTACTAGCTAACTGCTTCACACTCGTACACACCAGCTGTGGTGTTTAGATGGAGCACAGCGAGTCACCGGCTTGTTCACGGTCCTGATTTATTTGCAGCATTGTGATCAGATGAACTGCAGCAGGCAGCAGTTTAAATTAAGTGTGTCCCTGCAGACTCTGTGCATCAGGTGTGTAATCACCTGTGGGCCGAGTTCAACCTGCTGACTTTCAGTATTTATCGTAACTGTGTGGAAAATCGCTGTTGAACGTGTTGTCAGTCGTCAGAAATACAAGAAGAGTCTCAACTGTGTAATAATTGGCTGAGCGTTGAGTGATGCGCGAGCAGAAAGGCAGCGCTGCGTGTCCTGGTCCCGCCTCCGTCATCGTGCGACTGAAGTGCTGTAATATCAGCTTGTTAACGGGAAACTCATTTCCTCGCCACACAGCTGCGGGCTCTGTGTCTGACCCTGATGGCCTCTAATGAGCCCTTAACGAGACTAAAGGCCACTAACGAGCCCATAGCGGCTCCTAACTCGCCTGAAGGTCCTTGACGAGCATAACGAGGCTAAATTAGCATAAAGATTGGAGTGGCTCCTGGAGCCCGATCGCTTCCTGTCAAGTTGATGCACACAAACACACTTTTCAGCAGATTCTGTCCTCAAACAGCAGAGCTGAGCGCAGCAGGGCGGCCGCCGTCTGCGATGACTCAGGCATGAAGACGCGTCGGCCTCCAGGTGGTTTTGACCGACATCAACCTGTTCTGACGCTCACACAGTGTCACACGTCTGTTTCATCCACCTGCTTTCATGCAAACTCCTGACCAGAATGTGACAAAGTGCAGCAGGAACCGTGATAATGAACTATGTGACTTTAACGTCGACTGAAGACACTAAAAGTACGTTGAGTGCGTATATGAAGCAGCGACAGAACAACATGATGCGTCTCTAAAAAGGATCTGCGTTGATTTTATTACAGTTGAGACTCACCAGCTTCATGCTAACGTTAGCTAAGAGGCTCATGACAATTGAATGCTAACAGATGTTAAACGTGGTTCCATCAGTTCATATAACAGAAACCAGAAGAACTGAAGAATAATTCAATCAGATGTTCCAACATTAAAGAAAAGAGAGTTTAATTAGAGTCCATTCTTTCAGCATTTATATTCCTTTAGTCTGTAATGATCCACTGATTAAAACAATCAGAGAGGGTTTGTAATCACACGCACCACGTTGTGAACATCGTCCTGTGAGCAGAACTTCTCCTGACAGGAGACAGACGCTCTCGTCTTCCTGCCTTCAGGCGTCTGAAAGCAGAAGAGAAGACAAATGATGACAACCAGCAGTCGAGGACTCACCTGGTGTCTGCTGTCCTGAGAGGGGAGGGAATCACTTCATCAGGTTAGGGTTAGGCATCCTCTTCCATTAGTGTGTCGTGGATACTCAGCCCAGTCCGAGTCCTTCCTCCTGACCTCCATGTTCTTCAGGAGCCTGATTGTCGACGTGACTACAAACCCTCCTCCACACTCTTCTCCTGCTATAATAACTCCTAATTATCCTCATGATATCACTACGACAACAGATTCTGCTGATTCTCTCTAAATGTGGTCAACGTGCGACTGAACCTGCCGTCTGGAAGAAGCAGCTCTGTGGACACCACCAGTATGTCATCAGCAGGCAGAGCCGTCCTGTCCGCCGGATCTATTTTAGTTTTTGTGATGTCTTGTTGAGAGATTGACTGTGACATCACAGTGCAGAAACCAGGGATCAGAGGTCACGTCATCCTGACAACAGAGGGAACAAAGTATTCCTGCTGGCCCGGAGGACGGAGGGATTGTGTCACAGAGACGAGGAATCAAACCCGAGGTGGAGAGGAAGAAAGGACTTCTCGCCAGCTTTGTTGGTGAAATGGATTTTTCTTTCAGCTTCCTGCCACTGAAGCGTTGAACAGCAGGAGTTCTGGAGAGGAAGAATGTATGCACTCTTTTGGGGTGAAGTCTTAAAACCACCTGACAAAAAGGTTTTAATAGCAGAAGACTTATTGTGAGAGGTCTGTGTGGTCAGAGGAGAGGACGGGAACTGAAGACAGAAGGATTTAAAAAGGTCATGAAACTGAGAGAGGACGGAAAGAGCTGACGAGCGATCGATGTGTTGCTTCATTCAAAAACTAGATTTTTACGAGACGGTCGTGTTCAGAGAGCAGCTCAGCTGAACCCAGGATGGTCTGAGTATTCATGACCCAGCAGCTCCACCTGGACTCGTCTCCGTCTCTGCGTCTGACTCACCGTCCTCCGGGTTACATCAGAGTCAGGAAATTACCGACTCGCCACACCGACAGTGTTGTCTGCATTCAGAGCTGCAATTATGGACCCGGCGACAAAACCCTCCTTCAATAAAAAGAGAAAAAAAAAGATTTTTCACCACATTGGTCGCTATGGTAACAGATGTTGATGTCGCTGGACGGGACGGTGCGAGCGCCGTGTGCAGCTCAGAAAGACGACATAACTTCTGCCCCCTGCAGCAGTTGGAGCCGCTCGAAGCCCGACAGTATTGTTTATTCACTTTAACCCAGTCTGAGCCAACGCCTCGATGGAGCGCTCAGATTGTGTTGAAACCATTTCAAGATAAAACCACATCAGCAAGATGTAATCAACAAGCTAATAGACAAGCTAACAGACTAGCACATACAGAGTGTCAGAGTGACTCAGTGGTGCCGCAACGTCCAACAAAAACTGACATCACTTATTCCCAGTTGTCCACCAGATCCACTCAGCAACGTCTGCATCACGTCTGTCGGCCCGGTTCTACTCCGTTTGAGTCGGTGCAGCCGGGGTTTTACATTTCCACCACAGCTGGTCTACCTGCTTCAAGGTGTGTCTTAAACCAACGACGCTCTTGTCTCGATCACCGCAAACAAAGTGGCGCCTCTTCACAATAAAAGCCTCCCCTGTTATTTAGTAATTTAAAAGCTTTTATTTTGAACAGGACCAGAGAGAATACTGCGAGCTGAACAGAACTGACATTTGAAAACCTCTTTCTCTCCGGTCTCCTGCACAGACGCGAGTTCAATACCGATTTGCAACGGGACCCTACTCGGGTCAGGTCCGCTCGGCTCGGTTCTACTCGGTGCAGTGAAACTGGTGATGGTGAAGTAAACCAGTGCAGCTCGGTTGGAGAAACACAATACTTAGTCCACAGCACAGTATTCTCTGGTGAAGCAGTGACTCCATCTTCTCTCCAAACCGGAGGTCCTGAGATGGCAGCCGTTTGACTGACAGCTCATTTAGGAGCTTCTATGCCCGCCCTACAGCCTACAACAGCCAATGAGTGATCGTGGAGAGCAGTGAGCCTCTCTCCTGAGCCAATCACACACCAGCCTCCAGATGATTGATGCATCATGTAGCCAATGAGATTTCAGTTTTTAAAGCCATGAATTAACCTTAAACACAAAACCACGCGTTGCTGAAGAACACTTCATGATACAGAGCCTGTGGGTAATGGACGAGCACCTCCACCGAGTCCTGACGAGTCTTCAGTGTTTCTCAGACTCACTCAGCTCTCCAACAGCGCTGTGGATGAAAAGCTCTGCAGCTTCCTGCCTCCGTCTCTGTGGCTGAATGGATGTGAAGCCGTCGCTGCGACCTTTCCCTTGAAAAGGAAGAAATATACAAAGGTTTAGAAAACATTGAAGCTGACGTGGATCCAGCAGGTGTGATGAACAGAAGGCTTCCGCTGCTGAAGGTGACGCTTCTGTACAAGGTCTGCCTTTATGTTCCTGAGCTGTATTCATCACCCTCGAATCATATCACACACACACACACACACACACACACACACACACACAGGACTGTATGAAGTGAATTATTATCCAGCTGATATACGAAGGCACAAACTAAATCATAAAGACTAACGTACATCTCATCCGCCACATCTTTATCATGCATCAAATCTGTGTCTATAAACTGAATATAATCATAACGAAAGGATCAAAAGAACAACAACATTTCTTTCAAACTGTACTTGAGACAGAGTTGAAATATTAGATCTGTTATAATATATCTAAGATCCTGTTTCAGCTCAGTGTTGTCAGTGAATAACGGTGCTGAAGCAGTGATTTGTCTGAATGCAGACGGATGGTACCGACCCTGGAACTGAAGTAAATAATGCAGCTCCCTCCGGCTCGGTCTCAGAAGGTCATCCTGCAGAGTACTGCTCGCTGCTCGCTGCTGACTGCTGTTGAGTGTTGCTGTTTGGGGGCATTTAGTCTTCATTCTGAAAATAAAAGTCAATTGAAGTTTAGTCTCTTAGTTCCACTCGAGGCAAATCTAGATGCTGCAGCGTACGAGGACATGTCAGATAATCGGGTTCTCTAATTTTAATCAAATCCATTTGTTACACCGTTTCCAGTTCACCTGTGTGGATACAAACCAGTCACCAGGACAAATGTCGACAATACATTTTTCTGCAACGGTGGATATTTTGCTGTGGGTTTTTTTAAGGTTTAGGCACAAAAAACAGCTGGTTCGGGTCAGAAGAGGTCGTGTTTCCACTCCACAGAGAGAAGCGCCTGTCACGCCTCCGTCTCCTTGTCTTACTAATGAACAAGTCCACCTGAAGGTTAGACGGGACGTTTGAAACATACAAATGAACATGTTCTAATCTCAGCAGACAACAGCTCGGTGACAACAGCTCAGTGACGACAGCTCGGTGACAACAACTCGGTGATGACAGTTCGGTGACAACAGCTCAGTGACGACAGCTCGGTGACAACAGCTCGGTGATGACAGTTCGGTGACAACAGCTCAGTGACGACAGCTCGGTGACGACAGCTCAGTGACAACAGCTCGGTGATGACAGTTCGGTGACAACAGCTCAGTGACGACAGCTCGGTGACAACAGCTCGGTGACGACAGCTCGGTGACGACAGCTCGGTGACAACAACTCGGTGACGACAGCTCGGTGACGTGTACGTTGGAGCCAAACGTCATTAAACTGCGATTCTGTTCATGTCGAAGCATTAAAACACACAAACTG
>OMLP01011258.1:11266-24248 GCA_900302685.1 Spondyliosoma cantharus | reverse complement strand
GGAACTTGCATTAAGGAAAAATATCCTCAATAGAGCGGTTCAGAATTCAGAGAAATATGCTTTAGGTTTGTGAGTTTATCTTGTTGTTTATGTAATGTGGGAGGGGAGCAGTACACAGTGTGTTCTCACACATGCACAAACACTCCCACAGACATGCAGATCACATGTACAAGATGGATAGTACATGAAGTCCCGTTATAGGCTGACAAAATAATCTGTAGAAAATATGTCTGTAGGCTAATATTTATTAAAAATCAACTGTCTTTTTATATATTGTCTATGTGATTATCAGGTGCATAGTTTAGTTTAATAGTTTAGTCACAATTCGCAGTTTTTTGGGCGCATGTGTGCACGAAACAGTCGCACCCTGGAGCCCTGCAACGACTCTGACTATGGATAAATTGTTGGAATAATTGTGATGTGTATTTTGCATTGTTTTCTCATATGTAGACCTCACAGTTTATCAATTATGAAAGTAATAATTTGCCGGAGCCCTAAATGGGAACAGTTGTAAATACGAACACCTAAACAAAGAAGCACAAATCCCTAAATCTGCAGATCAGTGACACAGAGTATGTCTCTGACTCAGTGTAAGCAGGGTGTTTATATTCTCCATAGCAGCCTAGAACCGTCATTCAGATGTTAGTCACACATTCAGGGCATATTGTAATGAGCTCAAAAATGAGACAAGCCCTTAAACTGACGTCATAGGCAACCATGAGTGACCTGAGAATAATCATGCCAGGGAGAAAAAGTGAAGGAAGAAATGGCTTAGGAGGTCGAGAGAACATTTTCTATCTCCTCTAGGAGACTCAGCTCTGTGGAAACCTCTTCCACAAGATTACATAACATTACTATGATATATGCAAGTGGGATTATCCGATAAGCAGTGCCAAAGACCCATTTGCTCCCTGGGCAGGCACAGTACTGAAGTGAAACTTGATCCAAGAAGGTGGGGCATTAGATGGGATTTCTGTGGTCGCTCCCACCCATGTGATGACAAGGGAGCAGCAGTGGCCTGTTTGCTGTGAAATGAAACCTAGTGTTGCTGTTGTGGAGGATGCCAGTTTTGCAAAAAGGAAAGTTGTTTTTAGTTTATTATATTGCTTTATGATGAAAGCAAACTGAAAAAGAATATGACGGGTGATCTCCACAGGCAAATGTCCTCTTTTAGCTTGATGTTTTATGTCAGTTTAAAAGCCATCGTTCATTACCTCAAACTATAAAATCATTCAGTTCAATTCCAACACATTATGGTAACTTAAATTGGTGTTAAGCTTTGAGCTGAGGTGTGTCGGGTACAGAGAGCTGTGCTCCCTTGACCACAAAATCAAAACTGAAGTTGTATCTGTAATGCAGACTGGTAGCTGCTGAGTTTCCGTTACCCTGAAATGAAACTTAATCTTTCTGAGACGGAGGATGGAGCCTCTGCGATGTGCACAGGGAAAATAGATTAGTCATTAAAATTCAGTTACCATGTTGGAGGAGGGGCTGTGAATGTAAACAGAAACTTTCTGTCTCCTCTTCCTTTTATATAAAAAAAAAAATAATAACAAGTAATTGTGTGAACTGCAACATTTGATATTCGGGCCTCATGCATCATCCAAAAGTAATGTCATTTTGTTTATCAGATAGACAAAAGGGTCAACAAGGTGGATGTCTCATGTAATGCTGGGATAATCGCTCGTTTTGTGCCATAAAAACACAGATACGGCAAATAGAAACTCGGCTTCCTGTGACTTTCTGTCTTGCCCAGTCAGTGAAATAAAGTCATATCATTCATATTGCATTTTCATTTGTCTTAATTGGCACATTGATATCAACCAACCAGTATATCGAGTGGGCTCTCATTTTAGAGACGTCACTTGTGGCTTTAGGTAAGATGATGGCGCATGAATCGATAATGAAAAGTAATAATTTGTTCCAGCTCCACTGGAAATGACAGATACTTTGACTGAGCTATATATTGCAGTACAGCGACTAGCTGCCCTGTCTTCATATTTCCTGCTTCGTATGTGCACGCCTCCTTTTGTCTTGTTTTTGTTGCTCTGATCACAGACACACTAAAGCATTCAGCTGCAGCAACTCGGGGGGGGTTAGGATGTTTTTTTCCAAGGTCACCATGATAGCATTTGGCTTGGGGAGAAGAAAGTTTTATCTGCAACTGAATTCCCTCCATGATTAGCAGGTCAGCAACCTTTTGGCACTGCGTTTGTATCCGGGGCTTCTGCTAAACTGAGTCTCTGAGACCTAAGAAGCACTAAAGGTGAAACCCAGTCAACATTTTGACTGTGGCGGGTTAAGGCTACTTGTTACATAAAACCCAGACAGCAGCCACACAGAGTGCTCTTTGGGGCATAATCCAAACTACTGTCACTCAGTGTTAGTAGCTGCTACTGTTTTTCTTTTCCATCTTTCAGAGGTATCTGTGGGCTTTGTTTTGTTGTCTTATTTAAGATAAGAAATCAGATTTTTCTTCGCTTTCTCTATATTTTGCATTTGAGGGGATGTAAACCGCAGCAACAAAAACATGCGAGCTCTCAGGGCAGATAAAATCTCGAAGTCTCCGGAAGCGGCAATTGTAGGTGGTTTTTTTTGGACCTCACTGCTTCCCAGAGATCCAGTGTGACGTCTGTCATTTGGCAGCTTTGCCACACCTCCATAACATCACCTAATAAAAAGCGATTTGCACCATTTTTTAAAAAAGGTTTCATCGTCCTCTGTTATCAGTCTTTTCTTTCTTTGTTCGCCAATGACCGTTAACAGTAACCCTAACTGTTTACTCACTACGCTAGCGGAGACCAGGGCACACAAAACCTTTTATGTTGTTTGCAAACTACCTGTTCTCTCTCACTCTCTCAACCAACCACTGCTAGGCGAACGCGCCACCTTCACCGTCCCGTGTCTTACCTGAGTGGTGAGTTATGTTGGCTTGGAATTGGGGTCAAACTAAAACTGAAAGCCGAATGGTGACAAAACCGATCGGAACTGAAACTAAATAAGAACAACGCCCTTGTCAGACACGTGCATGTGTAAATGCTTGTGGTGTGTATGTCTGTGTGTGTGTGTGCGTGCGTGCGTGTGTGTGTGTGCGCGCTCGCCAGTGTGTTTGTGTTCTTATTTGTCCGCCCACAGAGAATTGCCCCCGCGTCTGTGTATGTAGACAAAACTGGTCAGTGAAAAGGTCAGCGTATGTGGGCAGAGCGACCTGTTCCAAGGACGAATGCGGTACCCTTGCTCAGCCAGCCAATACAAGTTGTTTTTTTACTAACATAACACTGGGTCACAGTAGGGGGTTCCTGTTTTTCTCAGCCATACAGTTTTACCAGAAAGGAAAAAAGTTGGTCTGGGATAATGTTAAAACGCTCTTGCCTCTCCTTGGGAAGATAAAACTCCTGGTGCCATAACAGGCCTTAAGTTACACCCTTTTTACTGTCTCCAGGTCTTTCCTGGTTTTCAGTTGTGTGATGTGATTACCCAAGTGCTGTGATACATACCCTCTAGACGACTTATACATTTCTACCATTAGAACAGAACATTCAGTCAAAACCGATGATTTGGCTCCTGGGCATGGTTCAACCTGTACCTCCACAGGAGAGCTGATAATGAAAGTATTCATGAACTCCTGCTCTTTTTTTTTTTTTTCTCATTCTGGCTTTACATGAATTCATATCTTTGGGTCACCCTTTTACGTAAAGTCTTCAACTATTGGGTTGTGTTCAGCTGCCTGGCTCACTGACACCTCTTCCTCACTGCAGAGGGGAAAAGTACAGCCAAAATGTATAATTTGCTGCATCAATTTTCCTGTGCATCTGGAGATCACAGTCATCTTTCATTCACAAGACTTTCATCACTGACCTTGGGTTTTACACCCCCCATTACCAAACACAATTAATTTGACTTCGCTGCTTTGATTATCGGGCATACAAAGAGATGAGGAGAAAAAGTTTGACACAACTTTGCCAGTGTGAGGCGTGAACCCCTCTCAGCTTATTCTGATTACTTGCAGTAGCTGGAGTCTTGTGTGCAAAAATGTGAGAAGCGAGAGGAGAATGCAGCTATTAGCTGTGTCCTCTCAGTGTGACTCTGTCTGACATCTGGATCTGTGGCAGTGACTGTTGCCACTCTCGGCATTGCACGATGTACTTTTTTTGCTCTGCTAGCAGGGAGAGCACAACTTGTACCAAGCCAATGACGAGCGCTGGGTGTGTTCATTTCCCTCTGACTGATGGTTAAATATGGCTGAAGCTAGTTTTGAATTTGCTGAAACTTACTTACTCTATCGACAGAATAGTATCAGTTACACTAATCTGTATTGTTTGACCCGTTCTTATTACGATCAACCGGCGAGAGTGTAATTAGATAGTTCCTGCAGTGTGTTTGTTTTGCCCATATGCTTAGCATCCATTTACAGCATGGTTAAGTGAAGCTAACAAGAATGTGTAAATACTCCAAATAATGACCATAATGATGGTAATAATAATCATCATCATTAAAAAAAAAAACATTTTCTCTAGTATTTTGTATTTATATTTGAATAATTATGTGTGAATTGTAACAAGATATTTTTTGTATGTATTTGTGCTCATCTCTGATTGTCTGTTAACACATTTTGATTCATGATTAATCATTAACATCACTAGTCTGGATATTTGATTGACTTGATTAGGACAAAAAAAAAACAATTTTTTCAGACTTTTAACATTACTTGTGTTCTGTGTGCTATGCAGGTTACACGAGGAGGTCAACGACTTCTATGATTACATCTCCCCACGGCCTGAGGAAGAGAAGATGAGACTGGAGGTGGTGGACAGAATCAAGGGAGTCATCCACGACCTGTGGCCCAGTGCTGAGGTAAACGTCACCCCCAACGCCCTTTATTCATTCACTTCTCTTTGGTGGTTTTACAGACCTGATATTTCAGATTTTTCTACTCGGCGCCACCAGAGATTATGTTATTTTGGCAGAAACAAATGGATTTGTACCTATAAACATGAAACACAGTGGTTGTTGCACAGTTTGAGCACTGTTAACATGCCCCCTGGGTCACAGTAGTTCTCTGTATGTTACAACATAAATCGCAACAGTTTGTTTACAAGCCAGCTAATTTCTATAAGCTTCAGCCTTGTGTAAAGCATCGTCTTGTTTCCTGTTATCACCCTGCTGCACCATACTCATGTTTGGGTCATGTTATCAGCGTCACCTCAGGCAGTCTTGTACCACCGACATCCTGAAGATCCTGCCGATAGAGCAGGGTGCTTCAAAGTGTGCATCAGAGCTTAGCAGTTCCTGAATTAAGGAGCACAAAACTCAATCCTGCCCAGTTTTATTCCTTTACTTCTGTGGTGTAAACAAGGACATCCTTCACCTCATGAATGTTTCCTGTAGCCAGGTATATATGGAAGCTTCTTTAAGCAAGTTTAACCAAAAGGTCTCCACGAAAGTTCAGTTTGGGATTTGAGACTATGTCTGAAACACTTCGCACTCATGCCACAAGTAAAAGCGTTTCAAGATGAGATAAAACCGAGCTCACCTTTGTGGTCACCTGTTGTTACATCACCGTTCGCAGACGTGCTGTGCACTCGTTCACCAACATGGCTCTACAATCAGCTTAGCCCCGGACATGTGACTGGGCTGTAAAGCAGTGTGTATGCTACTGGTTGTAGTGGGATGTAGGGAGGTGGTTTAAAGGAATAAAGGTAGGGTCAAGGCTTATTTCTATTTCTGTTCAGACGCCAATTTGTGCGCCGGAGCTTAAAGATGTTTTGGCCGCCTAAATAAGTGTGCAGGTTAAAAGAGGAGTGTTCGGCATGTAAACCCTGCTAGTTTTGATTCCCACAAAAGCCCATTTCCTCATTAACGCAACATTAAACAGAGGATATTTGCTTGTTTCAATGGGGCCGCCTGGTCTTTAATCGCTCGCTTGCAGTGCAACCGAAGTGGTTTCAAAATATTGAAGGTGCACTCAGTTTCCTTTAGGCCCTGATGGGTAGTTCTTGTACCACGCCTGTGGAGTTTGTTTGGGCTTGTTAGTAAATCGACGCTAAGCTTTAGAATAATGACTCCTGTGCAGCTCTGAGAACAGGTTGTTGTAGTGAAATTGAGCGTGGGAAAATCAGAACACTATATTGACGGCTTCTTGGCCAAACACCTTTTGGCGGTTCCACAGGATGATCATGAATTAATATAATTTGTATTCAATCAAAATAAATAAAAAGATAACAAACAATGTTTATGCTGGGTGTGTAACTCTGCGTTCCATCTCTGCAGGTCCAAGTGTTTGGGAGTTTCAGCACTGGCCTTTATTTGCCAACAAGGTGAGTAATTTGTTTTTCTTAACCAGCCTGAATTCTACAAATCCTTGCCCTTTTACATCTTTCAGCTCAACTGTGACCTGTGCCCTTTTCAAAATGTCTAGCTCTGTGTGGCCAGACACGCAATCTTTAATTAGTTTGGATCAAGTGGTTTAGTAATTTTTAGCAAAGCTGATCCTGCACCTTTTTTTAAAAAAAACAAAAAAAAACAACTTAACTCTGAGCGAGGCCTATGACTGGCACAGCCACCCACAGAAAAACACACAACCGCCTACACACACACACACACACACACACACACACACACACACTTGCTCACTTGACCCACAGACAAGTCACCTGGATTAGTGGACCTTTGACACTATACTGAGCACTTTAATGGGATTAAGCTGTTTGGGGATCCATGCATGTCTGTGGGTGATGTGCCTTTCTTATTCTGAAAACAAAAGGGTGTATTTGCTTGTATTTAAGTGACAAGCTACAGATTATTTGAGCTGTGTTTGTGTGCGCGTGTGTGTCTTGTAGTGGAGGCTTGCGTGTAACAATGTGTGAAGTGAACACATGGCGCTGCTTACGTAGTACACATGGGCTGGCTCCTTCAAGCTGTGACTGCAGTTGCAAATTACTCATCCATAGATAGAAGCAGAGCCTTCTGTCTGCAGTAAGCTTTCATGTGGAGCATATTTGAAAGTGACTGTTTTAGAGTTCCATTTTAGACGAACAGGAAGAGTGACGGTGTCAAGTCGTGTAGGAAAACTAAATAAAACTTAATGCAGTTGTAGCACAAGTAGAGAGGAGTCATAAAGTTACAGACTGGTCGTAACTGCACTGGTTGTTTGTGTATTTACAGCAGAAAAGCGTATTTGTTAAAGGTCAACCATTCAGGACTGCGTGTAATTTGTGCTTCTATTTGTGTTTGCATTGCGTGCTGTTGTATGACCCGCTCTCGTACGTTTTTATATGATCGACCTCAACAAGTGTTTTCTATCATTTCTCTTTCCAAAACCAGTGATATCGACCTGGTCGTTTTTGGGAAGTGGGAGACTCTCCCGCTCTGGACGCTGGAAGAAGCTCTCAGGAAGAGGAATGTCGCAGATGAGAACTCCATCAAGGTTTTGGACAAAGCCACGGTGAGACGGTACTCGCTCGCAAGTGTGCACAGCGTTGCAAGATTAGATTTCTGTTGGTTGTTGAGCAGTTTTCTAAATGAGTTTATGAAACTATATATCATCTTAGATTTTGGAAGTGGTTAATTGTTGTCTTTTTGAGGCTAGCCATTAGAGGCTACATTGGCTGCGGCTGGCATATTGCACCTTTTTAAAGAGTCTTTCTTTGGCTGGGATTTAATTTGTGATACTTCATCAATAAAGCTGTCTGCCTCGTGACAAATTGAATGATTAATAACCGTCAAGAATCTCTGTCATTAATCATTTTGTTGACTGTCATGCTCAGGTCTTTGATGTCAGATGTCAGTTGTCAGTTTTATGGGCTGTAAAGCACGTCAGTAGAAGCAGTTGTGACAGATGACGACACTGGTTTCTCTGCATGTCTGACAGATAATTACACTGCATCAAGGTTAATGCCAAAAAAAATCATTTTGGCAAGATTTGAGTAGCTAAACCACTGCCAACCTTCTGTTTGCGATTAGTTTGATTTAAAACTATGCATAGATTAGGTTTATCTTTCACGCTCTATTTATTTTCTTTCAGGACTCAAAGGATTTGAGTAAAGCTTTTTCTTTGTGATCCAAGTTTGACTTTAGTTTACCGTTTTTAAAGATCCGATGAGCCCTTTAAATCAGTGCTCAAAGAATTCGGTTATGGATTAGACCTGTATAGGAGGGTTTGTGTATGATTGTGCATGTGTGTTATGTTTTCAGGCTTACAATAGATGGTTTATTTACGTTCGTCCTACATCACAACGTCAGGAGATGCTTGAGCCAAGCATTTGATTGTTTGATTGCATCCTGTCCAGTATGAACACCTATGTCATGTACGTTCCCAGGTTCCCATCATCAAACTGACCGACTCCTTCACCGAGGTCAAAGTGGACATCAGCTTCAATGTGAAGAGCGGTGTTAAAGCTGCCTGGCTCATCAAGGAGTTCAAAGAGGTACAGCTTGTAACACTTCTATGAAATGTTTATAAAATGTCTTTCCTGTATTGTCCTTATTGATTAACACCTGTTGCCACTGTTCTTGATATTTGAAGAGGTGGAAATATTTTTAATTTTAATTTTTAAGCTCTGCCTGTGGGCTCTACAGATGGTAGCATTGCCTCAAAAACTGCCTTTAGCTTTCCTATAAATCCCTCTCATATATCTCAGGTTGTAAAAATGCCATAAATGTAGAAATCTGAATGGTATCCAACTTGCAATATTCAAAAACAAATTGATAAAGGTGTTTGTTTTTTTTAGAATGTAAGAGTTTCTTAGAAGTATCTAAAGCTTTTGAAAGCACCGCTTAATGGAAACTCAGTGTGTTGTGAACTGGCATTGCTAATGAAAGTAAAAACAGGAATGATTTAAGTGATTAGCAGAGCAGGCTGCAAAACCTCCAGGACTAGACTTTAAACTCCTCCTCTGGGGGGCGCTGTAGACGTCAGAATCTGTACCTCACCGTGTCCTAACTGTGTCTGTCCTCTGTCCTGGTAGAAATACCCTGTGCTGCCTTACCTGGTTCTGGTCCTGAAGCAATTCCTACTGCAGAGGGACCTCAATGAAGTTTTCACCGGTGGAATCGGCTCCTACAGTCTGTTTCTCATGGCTGTCAGCTTCCTGCAGGTCAGATTGACTTGGTGCTTAATAGGAGCTCTGAATGTTTCTATCAACTAATTGTGTTTCTTGGTGTCATCTTTTGTTCTCATTGACTTAGCTATAATGAACACCAGGCCCAGAATGTATTATTATTATTTTTGATACAGTTCTATTTCTGAATGGTATTATAAAATATCCATTATTCTGAACATTAACAGTTAGAGACAGCAATGTATGCAGTGTAAAAATAGGCTATAATCAGCCTGATATCCAGATTGATTTAAGAAATTCTGTTCAGCAAAGAAATGAAATGCAGCTTTTTCCCAAAAACGATCTAAACTACAAATTGGAGCTGGTTTGAAATGCGATTTCAAGATTCAGATTTCTACAGATGCGTCTCTGTCCGGATGCTCTGGCCACCCAAATTGTATTTCAAGGTGTCTTTAAATTTCCAAGGCTTCCGTTTCTCAAGCCGCATCAGCAGCATACGTTGCGACAGATGCCTGCGTTGTTACCACAGCAACACATGCACACCTGTCGGTGTCGTGTATATGCACAAATCCGATCTGAGCACTTACAAATAACAGTCCTGACTTCAGAAACAAATATGTTTTGCATAAGTCTCATCAGTGACTTAACCATTTGGATCAATCCTGACATCCCCTTTATTACGTATTTTCCAGCTTCACTACAGGGACGACGTGTGCAGTCCCAACATCAACATCGGCGTTCTGCTCATCGAATTCTTCGAGCTCTACGGTCGCCACTTCAACTATCTGAAAACGGGTATCAGGATAAAAGATGGCGGTTGCTACGTTGCCAAAGATGAAGTCCAGAAGAACATGATGGATGGCTACAGGCCCTCCATGCTCTACATTGAGGACCCACTGCAGCCAGGTAGGACCAGTAAACAAAAGATAAAGGGTTAGAAAGTGTGTTTGTCCTCAAAAGGTCAACATTTCAATTCCCTTCCCAGATATTGGACTGGCATGTTTGGTCAGGCTGTCATCTTTAATACAACTTGTCCATCGGTCTTTTGTCCAACAGACAACGATGTCGGTCGGAGTTCATACGGTGCCATGCAGGTGAAGCAGGCATTCGACTACGCCTACGTGGTGCTCAGCCACGCCGTGTCACCCATCGCCAAGTACTATCCCAATAACGAGACAGAGAGGTGAGCCGCTAACCGAAGAGATTGTGATGATCGAACAGTCAGTTTATTGTTGCAATAATCAGGCAATGTCAACTCTAAAATTGGAGTATTTCAGTTGCTCTTGTTACAGTTTTGTTTCGCGTGACATTTACTCTCGGACTGCTGTATAAACACCGGTGTAACAGGTATACCTTCTTCTGTATCCCATCACAGCATACTTGGCCGAATAATCCGAGTAACGCAGGAAGTGGATGAATACAGGGAATGGATCCGAAAGAACTGGGGGAGCCCGTCTCAGAATGATGTGCCACTCAACAGTACGTACAAAGCATTTTATTAGTATTCACTTTTTTTTTTTTTTCTCTCAACGCACACAATTTTCACAGTCTTACTGAAACTAAAATCTCTTTGTTTCTGTAGGAAATGACGTCACGCTGTTTGAGTCCCAGCAGCTCGACGAGTGCAACAACAACGTTCCGGACGACGACGACGAAGATGTTGTCGTAGTTGTACCGTCGGTCCAACACAGCAAAACCTCCTCCAACTCTTCGTCTCCATCGCCTTCACTGCGCTCCTCTCCCTCCTCTTCTCCACTGTCGCCTTCTTGCACGTCCTCAACCTCCAGCTGCAGCGATGCGGTGAGTCACACGCGCGCACAGAGACCTTAAGTTGTCGTTTTACGTGTATCGTTTGAAGCTACATGAGTAAATGTTCTTGTTGTGGAACGACTGTTTAATTGTCGATTTTTGTTGGTTTTCCGCAGGACTCCGATGGCACGCCGTGTAAGACAGCCAAGCAGCAGCCTGGCCGGGGCTCCAGCGCCCACAGAGAAAAGTCTGCCGTCGTCAGTAATCACAGAACACAGAGCCACACTACCAGCACTCCATCTGGAAGCAACAAGGGGGGAAAGGTACGCTCAGCTTTATATCAAACATACGCCTAGAACACATAATGCACCACAGCATTAATGAAGAAACGGACAGAAAAACTGGAATGTTAAAGAGATTAAGGGAGTTCCTTTCTCACAGCTATGACATTTTTCGTGTTATTTTCTGATGACGTATGCTTGATAATGAGCTATAAAAGATGCCAATGTAATCCTATTTCTCCGCTATTACCAGCCTGTAATATACTGTGTTGAACTCCCAAGGAAAAACCTTTCAGATACCAGACAGATTTTTTTTCTGCATGTTCTTTTTCCAGGCCAGGATGTCCCGTTCTCACCAGAAGAGCGGCCACCACGGGCAGCAGAGCTCCTCCTCCAGCACCAAAAGTCATCCGAGCAACAAGCCACACCACCAGGGCAACAGCAAGAAGAGGAAAAATGTGCGAGACTCTACACAGGAAGACCTCTGCAGATAGGGGTGACCTCGTTTGCCCTCACCCCTCGGACCCCAACCCCCCGTCCTTGTCTGCAACTGACTGACTGTCCTGTCCCACTTCTGCTGCCAGACTCCAGCCTCGGGAGGTTGTTAGAAGTATTAAAACATCTGCAGTATCTGTCTCTGTCAAGCTTTTCGGGGTGACGAGCACCGATTTCTAGCAGGAAAAAAAAAAAGAACAAAAAAAGAATTGTCATAGGAAATGGGGTTTAATTTCTTGGACCTAAACTGAAATCACAAAGGATAAAATGCTCATTTGCTTCCCAACAGCTTCTTTTACGGAGTGGTTTGTCCTCCTCACAGCCAGCACCTACACAACATGCCTCTTGCGCCTCCTGCTGTACAGGAATAGACAGGTCGGGTGTCTGGAATCAACTCTGGAGCAATACCTGGAACTGCTGGCTGGAAAATAGGATCAAAAATTTTATCAAAAAAAAAAAAGGAGAAAAAGGCAAATGGCTTAAAATGTACAAAAAGAGAAATGTTATGTTGAATTTAAGAAAAATGTGCACAGATTTTTAAGATGGTAACTTACAAATGCAATCAGTAAGAGTGGGACATAACTTATGCATGAGAATTTTTTTTTGTTGGTTGATTTTTCTGTTGGTTTAATCTGTTTTGTTATGTCTAAAAACAGGTTATACAAAGATTTGTACAAAAAACGCATAAGCAGAAAAAGGTAAAAAAAAAAAAAAAAAAAAAACAATTAAGAAGAAATGTTTCATATTACCTTTTTACAAGATATACCGATTGAAGACATGTAAACGTGCACATCTTGTGCCCGCAGCTTTCTGGCCAAAGCCGAGAGCTGGTTCGGGTCCCATTGCCAACAACATAAATCATCAGCATCTACTTTTACTCCTGGTTGCTCTCTGTGAGTTTGCTACAGTGTTAACATTTAGCCTTTAGTGAGCCACTGCTCACGTACAGCCCTATAGACGACTGGATGGAGCCTGTCATCTCACCCAGCTCAATAGCACAGCCACACCAGTGTAGAGGCTTTAAGACTACAGGTTTAAATTAATAAGGGGTGATAATGGTTTTATTCTGAAATCCGACACTTGAAAAAAAAAAGAAGAAAAAAAGATGTGTTAACAATACAACTGTGGGTGATAATCTGTTTCTTTGGTAATTTACCCACTGCGAAATCATTTGTATTTGTTAAATGTATTTATTTTTTATTAATTATATGAACATAGTATGGATATATGTATTATTAACATTAGAGCCCATATCTTTGAGTCCTATATTTGAATAGGATCCGTTGCGGGGAGGTGGGGTGGGAACAGGTATATTCAGGTACAGTAACATACCACCTTTATTATTTCATTGGGGATTTGTTTCCCTTTTTTTTTTTTTTTTTTTTTTTTTTTTTTTTT